>CABFWB010008440.1:0-17982 GCA_902151455.1 Timema bartmani
ATCTGTATACGGCACATAAAAAGGCTTACGGCAGTGCCGTGATGAATGAACGTTAAGTTTGGAGGATAAATGTATATAAATAAACGGGCCACTGGGCCGGCAATTGCGGAAAAGGGGATAGCGTCATAAACTGTGTCTCGTATATCACGAGATATTGCTACGTCGAAATAAGCTCAACATATTTCTTCGTTACGGCCCAATACAGGGGGATACTTGAATCCACGATTCATGAACTCCCATATATTGACTGAGAGAGTTCATCGCACTGAGGCCCGATACACCTCTAGACCATAAAACATTCGCGGGCAACCAATATACGGATCCGCATAAAAATGAGAAACCTGCTGTAGCTCCATTAAATAGTCGACAGCCTCATAATTGAGGATTACAGCGCGCTCAGACTTAGTCCTGTGGTTAGCAATGCAACGTAACAAGCATTGTTTTTTATGATCACTTAATGAAGTACAACAGAGCATGGAGTGAATTGTGATAAACAGTAGCCAGTACATCAATAAACGGCTCAATGGTATCTGAAAGTCAATTTTTTTTAAAGTTTTCAACATGATTAAATGATGTATAGATAAGTGGATAACTCTTAATGTCGTACCTTTATTAATTGACATACAAGGATGGGCACAACTAAGGCGATAAGACATTAAAACAGTAGACCGGAAATGTTTTGTATAATAGCAACATATGTCAAACTGGCTAAAATACTTTGTAGGACTGAGAAATGTAAGCTCATTATCACGGAAGAATACAGTATTTATCAACTATTACTGGATGGATATTTAAATTAATGCATGGTATTGAATCAATTTATTTTTTCTCTTGTAATAACTTGTTTTTGAATTATCCTACCAGCAAACCAATTTGTGCCAGTGTGACAACTATGAATGTAATTATTATACTACAAAGTGATTCCTGAGAGAGATAAAAAAACCTATCGAATAAGTTTAATAATCCTACGTCACTTTGTGGAATATAAGTTATATTTAGCCCACCATTTCTTGAAACTTACCTAGAAGAGTAATAAATAAATGTACACCAATTGAAGTGTTATGTACGCTGATATATAGTGGACTTTAGCAATGTTGGCTAAATTAATTTAAATTTACATCTGATATATTATAAAGTGTCAAAGATATTATTGTCTTGGTATTTATTCATTTAGACTCATACGTGTGTATGATGCATTGCACACACTAAGAACCGTGCTGATTTTTTTTTTCACAGTGCCATTTATCTTGGTCATAAAATGAAAACCATTAGTAAGGCTATAAAGAGATATGTGAAATTATTAATGACAAATAAAATAAGAGCCCTCTGAGCAAAATATGTTTAATTCTACCAGTCGAACTCTATTAGTGAGTGAAGGTCTGCCGGACAAGTTGTAAGGAGATGGGAAATATTATGTTGTATTGTCTCTTTAAGATGATCTCGTGCGCGACGGCTATAGCTGAACACCTTGTATTTGTCAAGGACCTCAGCCGGGTGATATTATCAGCCAAACCACGGCCATCAGGAAATCTTTTCGAGATTACTCTCTTACTAAATGTTTCCCTATAAACAGTTAAATAAAATTTTAAATGTATTACGTGGCCGGTCTCTATGTCATTGAACTGAAACTGCAACATTTTCATTTTGGCCATTCTCCTTGATTATGAACAGTTTTTGCTGCACAATGTAAGTCCCCATGTTTATTGAGGTTTACAGGGTGTGGTTGGGATGCTACCAACTTAAATTTTGTATATCAAAGTTACGCCTTCCATATTTTGAGCTCGTAGACTGTGATACAAAAATATAAGATAATGAAATACTCTCCTAAAAACATATATTAAAATGAGAAACTGTTAAAAGATCGACAGTAATTAAAGTATTTATTAGAACAAAATACTGTTTTCAATCAAATACCGGTACATAGATCATAATTATATGATACCAAAAAGATAACTATAGAAGCTTGATTTTAATTAGTTTTTCCTCCCTTGGTATAATTATGTAGTTGGCAAGTCTTCAAATACCCTTTGCAATCGTTCCCCTAAAATCCGAGTTTGCGCAAGACAACGGTTAAACCAATAAGCTTTTCGGTAACATCGGGGAACCCCCAAATAAATCGAATAAGTTGTGGGCATGGCGTAATGACGTGGCGACGGCCTACAAACACCGCCAATTTAAGGCGTTACATTTACTAATTAAGAGTGAAACGGAGCACGAACCAGTGGGTCCGAGTTGGTAGTGTGCCAAGCGCTGTTGGTCACCTCAGCTGGCCCTACATTCTGTTATCGCTAGCAATTATAGCACTGTTTGCTGAAGAAATGTGATCGTAAAAGGGAACGGGGGGTAGGGGGTTTAAACGGTAGAGTTAAAGCTTGCCCTGCACCAAGTTATGTCACCCACTGCGATATAAGAGTCTAAATTAAATATTATACTCCCCTTATTGTATTCAAAATATACTTTTGATAACCTCATCAAAATGGGTTTTGCTCTGATCAATAAGCCGCACAAAAGAAAATCAAAAAATAACATAAATAATTTAATAAAATTATCAACCCACACCAAAGCATCAGTACTGTCTTCCCAGGTTTACCGGTTCATGGTTCGAATCTCAGGCGAGTATATCTAGATGTTGTTTTCCCCTGAATTTGTTCTCCCTTTCCCTTCACAAAAATGCAAATAAAATTTTTCTGAATTCAAGCCTCCTCCTCCCTAACCCATTAGTATAAATATTCGGGTAGCTAATACTGGTAGTAAGATGTGAAGCAAATAAAACACATCATAATATTTATATACATAAATGATTGTGGAGAATCTAGCGACTTGACTCGACTACATTATTAGGGACTAAGATTCTTATGAGCATGGATTTAAAGCCGTTTGTAACTTGAAATCCTTAAAATGAAGACTTTTTTATTGTTTAAAAACTAAAATTGAAAATCATCTTCATATTTAAAGTTAATCTAATGTTGAGATTGATTCAAGCACAAGACGAAGAATCCTCTTTTTAAAAAAATCAATGTGTAGCTTCATTTTATCCGCAGTTGTATAAAAATCATTCTCGTCCCTTTTATATCAGATTGTTTATATCAATGTCAAGCATAAAACGTACGATTACATAAGTGACAAAACCTTTATACGCTCATAAGACTGTACAGTCAGTTGTAAACTAACTCCACTTCAAACAGCCCAATATATTAAAGTCGATACCTCAAATACCCAGACGTCACGGGTATTTATTGCGCATTTCTACTAGACACTCGGTGTTTATACTGATATAACCGCCTGTGTGACAGCACGCACTAAAACAAATCCTCGCAGTTTAATAGAGCTTAGACTGGGGGGGTGGGGTGGGGGGTGTCTACATGCCATGTTTAGTATTCATGATATGTTCTACCGAAAATGCAATTAACAGTAATTTGTAATGGACCCGTTTTGTTGACAAGACTCAGTATGCGCGACTTCGGCGCAGAAAGCATGAGTAATTGCACCAAAGAGCAGGATGGGGAACAGACCAAAGCTGCGAAATGCAGGATTAAAATTGAACTGAAAAGGTCATCCTGTATAAATCATGGGTCAGATTTTAATTAGGTTTAAAATGTTCGCTATGGTAATTATGTCTTAAATTCACAATTTAGGTACTGCGGATAAGTATGAGTTTTTTTTTAAATCTAATGAAATAGCAATTATTTTATACATACGTCTATAATTTATTAGTAGTATGCAATGCTGTGAGTATATTTGTTTGTGTATTACTTTATCTCTAGTGCACTCATACGATAAAATTCAAAGAACTTGAACGGGGATTCAGAATCATTGGTCCGTGGTTCAATACCGACTCGTTGCTGACGCTCCGCAAATAAATTCTCAGCGGAAGCTACAAATTGTATTTGTGTTATAAAATTAGCATTTTTTCTGTTAAGGTTGGTTTCCAACTAAGATAATTCTCGTTAAATTTTAATTTGGTTCATCCTTGGATCCAACAGGATTGTACTAGTGGGAAAGTTCAACCTTTATACACTTCACTCCCGTGTTTGCCGCTTCGGTGGCGGGATGGTCTTTGGTGACCCTCTCGCACTAGACTAGACTGCCGATGACGGGGAGATCGTGATTCGATCCCTGCCGGATGTACTGAGGGTGTTTTTTTGTTTTCCTAAATGGTTTCCTACTCCCTCTCCACGCAAGTGTGGGTATACTTAATTTAAATTCAACCTTAGTGATCCCTAACACAGAGTAAATTAGCACATAGGCGTATAAACCGAACGGGTAGTATGCCGCGGTGCTTAGAAAAAAAAACTAATTGTTTGTAGCATTTATTTACTTAATTATTTGTTGATGTGCTTGTGTTTGCGGTGAGAGTGAATCTAAAACAAGTAATAAATGTGTTGGTCAGATAAAAAAAAACTATCAAAACCAATATATACATTAATTTAAAATTAGGATATGTTTGTTAAATTAAGTCTAAAATCTAGATTTGAACCAAATTAACGCCTACTATGTAAAAAAAAATGCCCTTGTTCCCCAATCTCTGTGAGTTACCGGTCCTTCATAGAAAGCAAATTCTTTTGCTGCTCCGTTAGTTAGAAAAGGACCGGGAAAACTGTTTTGGAGCTATCAGATTTAAACTCAACTCATCACCGTTCACATGACGTGGAAAGGATAATGTGTTAATTAACAGTATTTCAGCTTCGCCGATACCACTTTTGACGCTAAATAAGAAAAACGAGTGCGCAATCGTTTGCTATTACAATATTTATTATTGTTAGTATGGAAATTATTAATTCTCATTAAAAAAAAATTTCAGCTTGTAAAATTTTGTTAAATGTGACAAAATGAGTGGGATGTATTTTAGTTAAATATATCTGATTTTGAGAATACACATTAAAAAAAAAAAGATCTGAGCTATCCGATTATTTTTATTTAGTAAAATTGTTTAAGTTAATTAATTTATATGATAAAATTGAAACTTTGTAATTCGTAAGTAGACCTTTCGGATCGCCTTATAGAAACGTTCTAACATACACAAGAAGAAATGAGGTCTTGAGTCAGAGGGAAAATTAATATAACCTTTCGCACAAAATGTTCTCCAGCCCAAGTCACGGAGAAATTGGATTGTTTGATTTTAACTTTGCTGTTATTTGAAACAGGGATTAAATTAGAGTTCAATCTGTCCTATTTTAAGATAAAGTACTTTTAAGAACTATAATAATTATATGTTTTATTTGTACATTCAACACAAGGGCTATTAAGGAGTCAAACTGAGGGATAGAAGCGAAGGATACAGTAGAAAGGAAATGCAGCCGAATTAGCATGAACTGAGGGCTGGAAAGATCACATGTGGTAAATATCCCCCGATGTACTGGGCCAGGACTCAAGTATATAAAACATCCACCATAGAAGAGGTGGTATCTGACAGCTGGCAGAAGATTTTTTAGTGCAAACATTGGATTAAAGTAAATAATGTAAACCTATTTTTAAATATTTATTATTTGCTTACTAAAATTATATTATCGATAAAAGTCTTATCAAACGCTTCTAATACAATTTACCTTAGGATTACTGTATGATTGACGTTTTCGTAACTCATATCATGTGTTTTGTTTTACGGTAGTGGCAACACGATATAAAGTGCTATCTTCACACTTGTATATTGCGATAACTGCCCACCAAAATAAATTAATGTTTTTTTATAACTCAGAGAGAGATAGAGAGACATACAAAATATTAAGTTTCAAAAGAAAACGTTTTTATTTTGTAAACAGCTGTTGAAGACAACCGCCCTTGTTTCGGCTGGCTCACCATCTTGATTTCAGAAGAGCGCGCTTTAGAAGATTTCGTTTAAAACTCATTTTTTAAGTTAACAACAGAAGCCGCTTCAAAAAAAATAATCCAAACAGTTATTTTCATAAATTCATGTTCCAAGCAGCATGTAAAAACAGTTAGTGTAAATAAAAACAAATTGTTTGTTTGTGTGAATGTTTTGACTGACAAAAGTAACAACCAATCAACATGTGATCTTGCATTTCATATAGTTTGGCGTATGAATATATGGTAGGCTAAATTTTCCTGGCTGTCACCTACTACCCTTCCAACCATGGATGCCCCCTATATGTTCCCGTCAACGACAGCGAATATAGCATCATAAGCCACTCAGACACCATCGCAGGTATAATTACTGAAAGTTTAATGTAATAGGTAATAGAGAATGAGGTCCAGGCTAGGTAAAATTATTATTATTGTTACTAGCACCGCGTCTTACTACAGTAGCCCCATGGCTTCTTTGGTGCTGACTGACAGCTGATGGCTTTGAAAAGTTACCAGACCAAATTATGTATCCCTAGGTATATACCTAACTGTTGACTGTCAGAAGTCAGCTGTGAGCTGTCAGTCAGCACCAAAGAAGCCATGGGGCTACTGTACCTGTTCGGGTAATACGCACTTACGCTAGTGTGTGATGGTAGTGTGATTATGAGGTGAAATGAAGGACCTACAGTTTAACGTGGGATCTGAACCACGGTGGAGGCCTGGCATTCCACAGATTCATAAGTTGTGATTAATACACGTCTTGTCAGAGGTGAAGGAAAGGTTTGGCAATCAGATAAAACTGTGCCGGGACCGAGGAATGAACCCGTAGGACAGAAGTCTGACACCTTACCCCTAGACCACCAGGTCACCGAGCTAGGTAAAAATATAATGCAATTCTTATGAAGGGGGTGAAAGAAAGACACTATCTCGAAGTAAAAAAAATATTTAAACACAACAGGTCAAAAATTGAACCCAGCTTCTCCGTAAAAAGTCTGCTACATCATCCATGTTGTCAAATCTAGCAATTTCAAAATAGTTCAGAGTGGTTTGCTTATTTAGTGTAGCTGGAGCCAAGCAAGCGCCTCCTATTCCAAAAGGGCAGAGAGCTGCGCTTTGAGTGAATGGAGACTTAACAAACCGCTTATATCCTTCAAAGAAAACCTCATGAATGAACCTCGACGCTTTGGAGAAACTCTTTTAATGGAAAAACACGGCCGAGTGGGCCAAATGGCTTCCTCTCAAATCTACGAAACGTGGTTAAGACTTTCCATTCAACAGCGGTGCTCCCGAGAGCAGCTAAATAAGTAAAACACCGGTGTAAGTTATAGAATGCGAGACTCCCGGGTTTGTTAGGTGGTTAACACAGCAAAACTAGTGCTGTTCATCTTCATTCATGAGTTAAATCTGTTTCATCACTTATACGCTCCGCGTCTTACTAGCCACACGGACTATCCGCATATTTATATTGTCTGTAGGAAGAACAGTAGAGGTTAGTTACTAAAGTTAATTAAACAATTTTAATATATTCATACATCAAGTCATGTTATCTGCAGCCACCATTTTTGATAGATATTGTCAATAACTATAAAAATAACACAAATAACAAAGTAAAATGTTATCAATGTTGACCGCAAAGAAATATGTTTGAATTTTCTAGACTTTTCTTTCAACCAAAATTAGGGTATACTAAGTGATGAGGAAAGTATAACTATAGGGGTGTGTAGGGATTCCCACTGATTCTTACTACCCATCCCGTCTATGGCTAGTCAAACAAGATGAGTCCGACATTGAGTTGACAATGCTTACCAATGCGGGTAATTTAGAGTAACTGTAAAGGAGACCAGGGAGGGTTCATTTATCACTTAGGGTGATAATGTTATCAGAAAATACTGAAAGATTAAATTTCCTACCACAAAGAAAATTTAAGTTTTTTATTATCATAGAAAATGTTGAGCCCCTTACTTCATCCAAATCGGACTTAATTTATATATTGATCTACCATCTTAGATTTTTTATAATTATGAAATGAGTGTAAACTTTAAAAAAAAAACTTGGGATACCTCGTTGCATTTGTTCCATTTAAATAAATGAAATTTTATTCTATTGTTAAAAAAATTGGAAAATTTTCTAAAAAAGGAAAATGTTTAATGTCACATCTCTAGCTCTATCTAGATATTCCGTTTTGTCCAATTTCGAGCTATAACCGAAACTCAACTAGGAAAGCCACGGCGTCAAGAGGACATATTGCCAGTAGCAAGTAACAACTCAAAACTCTTCCGACGACGTAATAACAAGTATTCCAGGAGGAGGGTGCGGGGGGTGGCGAGAGGAGTGAATTGAACGTGACCTCCTTTCCAAATGGTGTGGGATCTTCTTCATATTCATGACTTCCGTTCACAGCTGTGGTGGATATATCTATCCCCCCCGTGCGGACAATAATAGGAGCATATGAATGCTAGAGTCAGCAGGAGCGATAGGGAAGAGTTGCGACCGACCACTCTGCCACGAACAGGTTCCCGAACCTCTTCAATTAAAACTGGCGGGAGAAGAGAAAAGTGACAAGTTTTCCCATATCTCTCTCGCTCTCTTTTCAGCTGCGATGAAACAGCATTAAGAAGAGAGAGATGAAGGAGGAAGAGCAATAACTCTATAACGAACAAACATCCCCCAGATGTTGCCATGCCAAACAGCTGGGAACCCCCTTAATTGCATTCCCTTCAGGAGCAAGCACTCTACAGACTTCATGAGGGGTCATACATGTCAATCGTGAGATAAGGTAGCCGGGGAAAAACCCAAGCTGACTCTTATACGATATTTGCAACATGAATGGTAGGTAATCATACAATCCAATTTTCATAAGAAGATCCTTTTATAGGATATATACTTTTTTTTCGCGGAAACAATTAATACCCTTGGCCCTGTCGAGTGCAAGTCTAAAAACTATTTTATGGGATGGTTGGGCGGGAGGGTGAAAGGCGTGGCGTGGTTTCACAACCGACCAAAATATCCTTCCACGCTATCAAGAAAAGATAGATCACGGAAAACCATAGATAGCGCTAGCTACCGGATAGGCCTTGCGGAAAAATCATGTTTGGAAATATCAGTTTTCTTGAGAACTAGTGAAATTTTCATGTTAATATTTCCCAACACCCCTTCTAAGATAATGTGTCGATGTTTATTAATTGTTACATTTTCTTATTTTTTGTTATGAAGCCGGCAGTTTTCTATTGAAAAATGTCGATATTTGATCACTGTTAAAATTATAGAGGAGGTGTGTATATAAAAAGTATAACGTAATCAACATGCTTATTTATATTCTTGAACAAACCGTTTACGAAAATAAAATTGCAAGACAATAAAAATTCTTGAAGATAACCGTTTGTTCCCATGGCTCTGCATTTTCATGCCAAATGAAAAGGGCCAATCGCCTTAAAAATATTTAGCTATTTTATTAGTGTGATTTTCACGGTATTGATATTAGCTATCATCAACCTCTCTTTCTTGTGGTAAGGTGCTCGGCCCATGACCCCATGATCATGAGTTCGAACGCGGCCGAGGTCAACAAATTTTTCATGGGCGATAAAAATCCGTAGCACAGCTTCCTTGAGAGGGGAAGTAAAGCCGTCGGTCCCATGCCATGATTTTACAAAGTCCTAAGAGCAAAACATGTTAAGATAAATGAGGATTGTTTTGGTGGTTTTGATGGTTCAGGGCTGCCATTTCCAAACTAATAATACCATTGTGTGAGAATACGTCTCTTCAAGTAGGTGGAACCCTTAAGGCTTTATATTATTCTTAAATTGAAAAATGACACCTGGACACGGGAATCAAAACCGGGACCTTTGGAATCGATTCGAGTTTAATTCCCGTGTCCTTGTGTCATTTTAAAATTTATTTCAAGGATTAGCTTAATTTTCAGTAAATCAGCTTCATTTTCCAATGTATTATAACAAATTATTTAAGATTCAAAAGCGATAACTTTACTCCTCTTTTTTTCACCCTAACTGAACTATTTTGCTTGATTTTTATATTATTATTTTAGTGATTAATTATTATTATTATTATTATTATTATTATTATTATTATTATTATTATTATTAGCAGCGCGTCTTACTGCACGTTCGGGCTGTACGCACTTACACTAATGTGTAATGGTAGGGTGACTGTGAGATGAAATGGAGGACCTACAGTTTAACGTGGAATCCGAACCACGGTAGAGGCCTGGCATTCCTCACATTCAACAAGTTGTGATTAATACACGTCTTGTCAGAGGTGAAGGAAGGGTTTGGCAATCGGATAAATCTGTGCCGGGACCGAGGATTGAGCCCCGGACCCCCAGCACGGAAGTCCCTACCCTTTACCCCTAGACTGCCAGGTCACCGATTATCTATTATTACAAAGGTAGGTAAAACAATAGACTCGCGGGTAGAAAAACCAGGTGACATTTATTCAATTTTAATAAACTCGCAAACCAGCTTCGATGGTAGAATGTTCTTTCTTAGATGTCACTTTCGATATAGACAGGACTGCGGATGACGAGGAGATCGGGGTTCGAATCCCGGTCGGGTATATTGAGGTGGGGTTTTTTTTTCCTAAATGGTTTTCCACTCTACCTCCGCGCCAATGCGGGTATAAGGCCTACTTACTTTAAATATAACCTTCTTCATTTCGAACATATTAGCGTAATTATTACAAAAGCGTATTACCCGAAGGGGTAGTAAAACGCGGTGCTAATTAACCGTTACTTTTATCAGCTCTAGTATCTTGATATGCTGATGGAAGACTCTTCAGGATCTCTCTTGTTACTGATTTAACTATGGATACTATTTGGATAGCTTATTGTGACTAAATTTGTTTATTTCACCTGCCAGTGGTTTATTCTTGTGTTTCTTTTCTTTGAACATTGATTCCAGTTTCCTTGTTGTGAGGATGGAGAGTCAACCAATACGGTCTTCGTTTCCAGTTTGTCCATCACTCCCATAACAACTTGTCTGTTAAGAGGTTTTGTAACGTTTGTAATGTTTGTAACCATGCTCTTGTCCCAGTAGGGCTTGTAGTCGTGGTTTTTTATAACAGTTTGTGGTGTATAACTTTTGTGTGATATGGTTTTGAATCTGTTAAAAGCCAGTTTATAGTGAACTATTTTACATACCCGATTGTAGCTAGGACATTCACGTATTGCGTGTTTTATATTTCTAGGTTTCATAATTTCGAGGTTACCTACACCAGTGGTTACGTAGTTTAAGGAGTTAGGTTCAGCATTTTTAAGAGTTTTATTTAATACATCTAAGGTTTACTTAATTAGTTTAGTCCATGTCAGGTTCCAGATTTGTATGTGTATTGGTTTATGAACCACCCGTGCCGATGGTCAAGCAGTCTAATACATTAGGCTCTCTAAGGTTATAGGAAAAAAAAGTTAACAGCCTTGGGTTTCCTAAAATAAGTATGAAAAGTTCCATCCTTTTAAGTTTTTTGTTTGTTTTGGAATTACCCACACTGGTGGGCATGCGGTCTAAGGTGTTACTCAAATACATCTTTTTACCTACTAATGTGGGTACAAAACAACAAACCAAACTGAACTTTAATTTCTCTTTGAATTTAAGATTGACATTTCTTCTGTATGAGGTTGATATTTTTCCTTGTTGAGCCAGTAAGATAAAAGAATAGATGAACACCAAATTCAAAATTACATTATAGTCGTAGAGAATAACCAGTGTTCGCGTGATTTATGACGTCAGAATTACCAAATATGTCACAATTAAAAAAAGAGATGCGCACCCAAGGTTCTCCTATATACGCATGCCAAGTTTCAGCTGTCTAGGTTATTTGTTTTTGAGTTATCGTGTCTATAGTCACACAAATATAGACCCCTACATCTTATTTTATTTGAATGATGATAGTCCTTCAATATTTTTTTAAGTAACTTGTTTAAAACTGTACCTTTGTACTTAAACCTACCCTTAAACTCTTTTGATCAAGTCACGCCGTCAGTTCAAATTAAGGAGCCTATGGTGAGCTTATTCTCGACCCATTTTTAAAAGTGCATTACAGCCTGGAGTAATTTATATAAATCGGTCCCAAAACAATTCCCTTCAGACTTACGCGACCTATCAAAACAAACAATTCGATTCCTCTCCTGATCTTCAAATAAACAGTTCCCTGAGAGCTCAGAGAAGTTGCAGCGGTAAAGGGTAGAGCTGTGTTATCCTCCAATACCCTTAACATGATCCCACGTAGCTAGAAATAGGGAGAACTCCACTAACATCCTTGCGCAGCCCTCCGGAATGTTGGTATTACTTCTCCGAACCAAAGCCATCAAGATACGAACGGTCTAATGCAACAATCGATTGCCTCTAAGGATCCGAGGGCGCTCCAACACTATAAATACTAGCTCTCTCTACACAAACTTTTCATTTCTCTCTCTCTCTCTCGCCAGAAACCACTTTCAAATTCCGATCACGTAGACATTTTTAATCCACCTCCCTGACCCCAAAGCAAAGCGTCACGGGAGGTGGCAATAACACGAGAGTGGTGAGGGGTGTGGGGAGGAGGCAGGTGACTGACAGAGGTGACAAATGAAGGTGCTAGAGACGCCACTGAAATATGACTTCATCTGTTGTGGATGCGGTCGGCGGGGGAGGAGAAGGGGTGTGAGAGTTGAAAGGGAACGAGGGCATTTGACCGTTTTTTTTTCTTCTAGCCCTGAGACGCCACGGGTGGAATATGTGAACACAATCCTTTCATAAGATTCCTGCATCGTAAAAATATCAGAAGCAGCGCCAATCGATAGATATTTCTTTTGTTAGTTTGAGCTATTTGAAGGAAAAACTGATGAAAAGAACCAGAAGCCTCTAATAAAAAAAAATTTAAAAAATAATAAGAGACGTGCGTCTTGGAGAAAAATAAAATTAAAGTATTTATGTAGTACAATTGATAATAAATATTTGTTCAACGAACAGGTTTCATAATGTACTTTATCAAACCAAGTAGACACTACTCTTTTAAAATTTAACGTACCTAATTTTATAAAAGAAATTTAAATTGTCTAACGTGTTTCAATATACTAAGGAAGGACGGACATAGGCCCGTCTCAGATAGGCAACCTTTTGTATACCACGCGAAACTGTTCCTTGTTGTTTTATTCTATTTTTAAATTTTTTCTAACAGCATGTAGTGCGATTTTTGTCCACGGCTCTGCCAATTTATCGGGATATATATGAGGAGAGAAAAACGCCCAGGGAAAAACCAATATTTTTTTCTAGGTGTTTGTTTAGTTTAAGTTTTTTCGTTTGAGATATTGGTAGCTGGGGGGGTTTTTGAGGTCGGAAAATTATGGATAAGGGTAATAATGTTATCAGAAAATATTGAAAACTTAAATTTTCTACAACGTGGAAAACTCATTTTTTCTATTAGTTTAGAATATTACTTATAATCATTACTACTACATTATACTATAAGCACCTTACTTCATTAATTTTTATATTGCATCCACCATCTTGGATTTTTAGAGTTTGGGACTTTTCTCGCAGTCATCGATACCAAATTTCAGCTCTCTACGGTATCGCGAAATGAGAGAAAGAGCCCTGGAAAGACAAACACCGCAAGGATTCTATATAATTTTATTATATAGATCAGAGGTGGGCAGCATATTTTTCAATGTAGCCATAGGCGTGGCGTATGAGAAGGGAAATTCACCACATCATGTACAAGTTGAGATATTAGGTTGCTCAATAGAACATTAAAAACAGCACACACGGTTTGAACAAGTTTACTAAAAACATCTAAACCTTTGGCTATTAAGTTATCGCTGCCTCAGACGTAAATAACAAAAATCGTTCAGATTGAAAATGTAGGACAATTTGATGCTATATTTGACAATCCTGTTGTCCGACAAGTTGCAGAAACCTTGGCTAAATATATGATACTCGATGTATATACGGAATGCTTCCAATGATATACAGGAAATATCAAGTTACAACCAGCACACGTCATCAGGAAAAAAATATATTTTACTGTGAAAGTTTGCAAACTCAACATACCACCACACTTTTATGGCAAATTCGCCACTTTTGGCGATTGGCAACAGGTTTGGCCACCCAGGATGTAGATGTCAGTGAAATAAAACTTTTAGAATGAAAACACTTCTGTGCAGCATAGAGGATGCTTGAGAGAAAACACCTCTGTGCAGCATAGAGGATGCTTGAAAGAAAACACCTCTGTGCAGCATAGAGGATGCTTGAAAGAAAACACCTCTGTGCAGCATAGAGAATGCTTGAAAGAAAACACCTCTGTGCAGCATAGAGGATGCTTGAAAGAAAACACCTCTGTGCAGCATAGAGGATGCTTGAAAGAAAACACCTCTGTGCAGCATAGAGGATGCTTGAAAGAATGCCATATTAATCCTCTCACATAGATGATGAGAGTCTTGATGTAAGCGATAAGTAGAAAGACGGGAAGCTCATAGTTTCGAGCCTGGGTACAATTTATAGAGCTGAACCAAATAAAGCTACACATATTTTCGTAAGTTTGGATAAAAGTTTTCCAGTTGAGGCCACGCTGCTATATCAGTCAGAACAATAATGTGTCACATACCCATTGTGGGGTTGGAACTTTTGTTATTGCTATATTGGTAAGGGCTATGAACTACATAACGTTAAAGAGGTATAGATAAGGTAATAGTTTAAAAGAATTTGACTCAAATTAGCGAGTAAAATGAATGCTAAAATATTAATGAACCGTTTCGGTGGTCGCATGGTTTAATGCGTTACTCGCAATATACTATACTGCCAATATCGGGGAGATTGAGGTTCGAATCTTGGTCAGGTTTAATGAGGATAGTGTTCCCTAAAATGGTTTCACACTCTTCTTCCACGCAAATTCAGGTACACTTCTATAAATATAGCCTTCCTAATATCTAAACTTATTAGCGTATAAACAGAAAGGGTAGTAAGACGCGGTGTAATTTAAAAATCGTAGTGAAAATAACATATGGGCTAATATCCGTCATAAACCTGACTGGGATGTGAGACCTGACCTCTCAGTCAGCATCGATCAAATGCAAGTCGAATCTAGAGCTTGATACCACTCTGCTACCACCACGAGCAGGTATGGTCTATAACTATTTCAATTAAGCGCTTCACCGTACCTATAATAAATTCACTTCCCCTCTTTTGTGGTCTAGCGCCCAACTCGAGTAGGAACGAAACAGCGAAATAATATTTTAATTAAAAACGCACAAGACATTTAGAGTTTAGAATGTTTCCTGGACTGGTTTATTATAAAACTAAAGTAAACAAGTTTCGATGCATCCGTAACTTTGTTTTATTCCACCTCTAGTCACGGCTCTATCTATCTACCCAGTGCCCCGGCGTCGCGTTGAAGGGAGGCAATATTTCACAAGGGTTGTCCCAGCTCAGCGCATCACTATTAATCACGACACGCGGCCGACGTGTGAGACAGCTCTTGGTGATTTTAATTAACTCCTTGTACCCGCCATCATCACACCTACCGGGCGAGTAAGCATGGTCCTGTGTCGAACCGGCCCTGGCGCTTTATAGTTTTCAAAGAAACCACTATCGACTCAAAATAAATTTTATAATCCAAGAAAGCATAAAGAGCTTAACGTTTCAAGATATACACCAGCATTCGGCTGGAGAGGAAATAACATTTCAGACAGACAGACAAATTTCTCCCAGAGCACCCAATTAGATTATTATTGTTATTATTATTATTTAGCAACATGTCTTACTACCCGTTCGGGTTATACGCTTAAGTACTAAACACTCTAATGGGTTGGGAATTGGGAAGGTTGAATTTAGAGGAGGTGAACCCACATTTGTGTGGAGGGAGAGTGGAAAACCATTTCGGAACCCCACCCCCCAGTTCACCCGACCGAGATTCGAACCTCGATCTCCCCGTCCTAGGCAGTCTGGCTCAACACGAACCAGCGCGTTAACCAACTACGCCACCGAGGTGGCTGGTATCCGCTAATGTGATTGCATTTCTTCTAATTACACTCTTACCTCTCAGAATAAATCATTGATAACTTTGTTGTCGAAGGTACCATTAAATAAAGGAGGTTTATTCGAGACCTCACCTGGGGGGCTCGATCCGTTAGTTCATTGAAGTCACACTAGAATATATTTGAGTAATTTTCCGCGATATATGCGTGTTTTCAAGCAGAGCAATAATTTACCATTTCCCCTGTTCCTGTGTGTCAGCAATATGATGGAAGCGCGACGCTCCAAGAAAACACAGGCCAAAAAAAGTGAAAAGAGAGGGAGGGTTGAAGAAGGAGGGGGGGAAGCCTCGAGGAGGGTCTGGAGGGGAGGCTCATCTTGGTTTATTAGCATTATACAATTTTCCGCGTCATCTCCTGAGCTCTTGCTGGTGAATATGTCTTCCAGGTTGGCCTGGATACTCGCTCTCTCTCTCTCTCTGCCCCGGCCTGGATGGGGGACAACAATCGTACAGATCACATACCATCTACCAATCTAGTCTGATTTCTATCGGAAGGACATTATCTGACAATTCAATCTGTTCCAAGCTAGAAGTAGTATCCACACCAACACTGCCGGTAGTACTTCAATAATGTGTTAAAAGTTTTAACTTCACAAAATCATGCCATACATTACTAATAGTATTATAGTATCTCTTAAGCCCGATTCGGTTGTCGCATAGTATCTCAGACGTCACTACCGCAATAGACTCGAGTACCGATAAAGGGGATATTTGGGTTCAAATCCAGGTGGAGTGCAACAATGGGTATAGATAGAACATTGTTTGTAAAAGAGAAACAAATTCGTCGCGCAATACTTAAATATTTTGGCAAACCTATCAAGTTAATGTTTAGTTGTTTTTGGTCAATATACTGCATGTTTAGTTATGAAAAGGGATGATGGATTTCAACGTGCAGATAAACTTATATTATTTTCGAGTTCCTTTTTTCTCAAAAATAAAAACCAAGATTTCCAAATAAGATAGAATTTTAATATGATAAAAATAAGCTTCCAAAAATATTTTAGAAATATTTCACAGCTATTTATTTGATAGAATGGGCCATCAAAATTCTGATATTTTGTATTCCACTATCATGTTTGGTATTAACTTTCTTGGACAATATGAATTGATTGTATTCGAAACGTTAGATACAAAAGATGATAGTTAGATATTTGTTTTGGCAGAAAACAAGCCCGGTTTAAATGATTTATCTGACCTAAGAAAAATTCCAGATTGTAAAAACCAAACAAGAATTGATATAAAAACTTCAAAATCAAAGCACGTTCCAGTGTTTGACGTATTTTACGACGGGCACAAACTTTCATGAAATATACAAATAGTCGAGGGGGACCAAAAAAATTGAGAAGAAACGGTAAGTAAGCCGGACATTAGCCCCTACCTCACGTTCAAACTATCAAGATAGTGAGATAGATGGAAATGGAACCCCCTTCACGCCGCACAGTTTTTAGAGAGAACATATGAGTCCAGCATAGCTCGCAGAAAAATCATTAACAGTATCTATGGAATATTTGTAGCATCCCGTATTATTTCCCGTT
This sequence comes from Timema bartmani, assembly GCA_902151455.1. Taxonomy (NCBI): domain Eukaryota; kingdom Metazoa; phylum Arthropoda; class Insecta; order Phasmatodea; family Timematidae; genus Timema; species Timema bartmani. Next base: position 17,358 of record CABFWB010008440.1, read on the forward strand.
CGACCCGCCTCGGTGGCATAGTTGGCTAACGCGCTAGTCGTGTTCATCTCGACTGCCAAGGACGGGGAGATTCGAATCTCGGTCGGGTGAACTGGGGGGTTGTTTTTCCTAAATGATTTTCCCACTTTCCCTTCACGCAAATGCGGGTTCACTTTATCTAAATTCCATCTTCCCAATTCCTAATCCATTAGCGTAATTAGTAGGCCTACTTAAGCGTATAACCCGAACGGGTAGTAAGACGCGGTACTAAATAATAATAATAATAATAATAATATTTCCCGTTCGGGTCAAACGCTCATGTTCTAATTACGGTAGTGATTTTAAGGATTTGGAAGATTATATTTATATTAAGTATGTCCGCATTTGCGTGGAGGAAGAGTGGAAAACCATTTTTGGGAAAACCACCCTCACTATACACAGCCGAGATTCGAACCTCAATCTTCCCGTCATCGATAGTCCAGTCTACTGCGAGAGTAGCGCGTTAGACCACGCGGCCACCGAAGAGGGTCACTCCAGTATTCCTTCCTACATTTCACAGAGCCGGGTCACTAAGGCTACGGCCAGGCTTGCGACCTGGTCGCCGCGACCAGGACGCTGCGACCAGGTCGCGGGGAATGCTTTTTGT
>CABFWB010008441.1:0-17982 GCA_902151455.1 Timema bartmani
TTTAGGTATTTAACGTTCACTTTCTGAACCGATTGATTATATTAGCACACAAGAATTTCTACGGGTGAGAGTGAAAGGGTCTATCGATTTTTCAGGGAAAGGTATTTTAATATACCTTGCAGGGTTCTTTTACATGCCTCAATCGACATGAGACCAGCGGATCTACTTTCCCGCTGATGGAAGTTGCGCTACGGGTTTTTATCTCTCAAGGAAAATCCGTAGACCCCGGCTGAATTTCAATCCACGAACATTGAGTCCTTAGGCGATCACATGACACTAAGATCCCGGGGTCGACTTGTATAGTCAGATAGTGAGTACTATGATGTTTGAAATTGTATCGTCAACGTTTTAAATGTTAAAGAACATTTCTGAAATATTATAAATACACAATTTAGAGCCGTAACAAATTACCAAACACCAATTACCCACACCTGTAGGCATGTGGAATAAATGTAAAGCTCATTTAGTCTGGTTAAAAGCAGGCGCATTTCTTCTAAATTTTACCCTCTCCAATCTCTACTAAATTAGAGTAGTTAAATGTGTATAGCCCATACGGGCAATTAGAAGCGTAGAAAAAGAAAAACTAGCGCTAATAGATTATTTTGGCTATTGTGTCTTAAAGTGAGTGACATAGAAGACCGGGCTACAAGTCCTCTACAAAAGAAATGGGGAGTTTATTGCGTTATTGCTTTTCAGATATTTTATTTTAGAGGTACTCGATGGCAATTAAAATACACCATTCTCATCTTGTCTCTTTAATTATTTTAATGAATGATGGTGAGTATCTTGTCTTAAAGTTTTGTATACATTTATTTGAAATGTGTTTCACTTACTTTATTATAAATAGTATTGGCAAACTCAATCAAACTTTAAAAACATCGCAGTTTGAATGAAATCCAATAGTTTAGCTGGAATAACCACGGTCAAATATATGATCAATTGGGGTAAAAAAAACATAAATCTACGAGTATTTGGCTCTTTAATTATTTCAAAGAAAGTGTTGAGAAAGATAAGTATGATGCTAATTCAAACAAACTCAAAATAAATTCAAGGATACCCAAAAATATATAAGTGCACCATAAATAAATGTCAAAGCACCCGAAATTATTATAAGGGCACCCAAATAAATTTAATGGTACCATAAATAAATGTAAAAGTACCAGAAATTAATGAATGGACACCTGAAACTAAAATAGGGCCACCTTAATAAATGTAGGAGCACCCAAAATAAATGTAATAAAACCCTAAATACATTTAAATGCACCTTAAATAAATGCAAGGACACCCTAAATGAATTTAAGGGCACCCAAAATAAAAGCAAGAGTTACCAAAATAAATTCTATAAGTACCCAAAATAAAAGCACTCACATTCAAATTAAAAGTACACGAAACAAAAATCTAAGGGCACCTGGATTAAATGTAAGGTGACTTGGAGTAGATATAAGAGGACCTGGAATAAGTTTAGGGAGGCCTGTAAATGATGCAAGGTGACCTGTAATAAATGTAAGGAGACCTTTAATAGATATAAGGGGACTAAATATATATGTAATGGGACATGTAATGAGACCTGTGATATATGTAATGGGACTTGAAATAAATGTACTGGGACTTGTAATAAATATAAGGTTATCTGTATAAGTGTAAGGGGACCTGTAATAAATGTAAGTGAACTTGAAATAAATATAATCTGACCTGAAATAAATATAAAGGAATCTGGATTTGATGCAAGCTGACCTGTAATAGATATGAGGGGACCTGTAATAAATGTAATAGTGCCTGTAATGTATGTAAGGGGACCTGTAATAAATGTAAGGATACATGTAATAAATATAAAAAGATCTGTAAAAAATATAATGGGACTTGAAAAATATGTAATATATGTAATGGGACATGCATTAAATATAAGGGGACCTGTAATAAATGTAATAGGATCTTTAAGCGAAATGGCACTTGTAATAGATGCAATGACACCTGTAATAAAGGTAAGGGGACCTTGTGTGTATGTATGAGGTATGTTTGTATATATGAGGTTTATTGGCTCAATTTACTTGGATATCAGAGATACCTGAATTTCTCATTAAAGCACTTTTTTTTTATCAACAAAGGAGTCATAGTTTATTATCTCAAAATAAATTTATAATGTAATTCAACAACTTCATTTTGAGGGGTATCTACATGATTGCAAATATAGTTTTCAAAATTCTATCTCCCGCTTCACCAATCCTATTTTACAAATCTTAATTGTAAAATTTATAAAAAGAACTTTCATACTTTTCTATCTTCCTGATAAATTTCTGTTTTCTTCAAAACTAAAAGTATTATTTTTTAAGTTTTGGATATTTACATCCCCCACTTTCACAACTTCCCACATTCCACTAATCCTTATTTTGAAATTATAAATATTCAGAATCGTGTGGTTGTTAAAGATGATCCCTCTAGCTGTATGCAATCATTTTACTTTTCTACCGTAAGGGAAGTATTTTATTTTGATAGCCTAGGAAAATTTTGGGGGGAGACACTTCCCCCCTTTTTTGGTCATTAATTTGAAATTTAATTCTATTTCAGAGTATTTGGGGCGGCTCTCACCTCCCTAATAAATTTAAATCTGCTACCACGGTCAAAAGGTTTTTATGTTTGCTAAATTTTGAAACCAACTTAGAAATTTCAAATATTTAAGGATTAATGCATTTGGATATTTGGATTATTCTCACTAAATTCTTGACATTTTTAAATTTAAAAACGAACAAAAAACCTTTCATTTCTATCTATTAGTATGATTTATGGTGGGGATGTAAGGGACGTAATAAAAAGTATTTTTTCATTTTTATAGCAAATATTTTTGTCAAAATAAATCAAATATTGCTTCAGCACAAGTATAAAGCTCCATTTTATTCACATGGTGATCTCAACATTTCTTGAATATCTGTCAATAGTGTCCTGGAATTTAATGACAATTTTCTCATGATTTAAAATAGCTATCATATATTGCCGCTATGCTCATGACGATGTTTTGTCCAAAAAACGTGTTGCTATAAAAATTCTGCAAACACACTGGCCTTTAATCACGTTCTCTATATGATGATTGAACATTGGTTCCCATGGTCAGGCTCACCATAGTTATTGAGTTTTAGATTTGGACGTTTTGAAAATCAGTATTCTCTAGCCAATATTTTCATTCAATATGGCCGTAGTGTCTAATATATATCTAAGAATTTAAAAGTTGGTCAAATGAAAGCTCAATAGGCAAAAACTTAGACACAAGCCAAAATTAGTGTTTTATAACCATCATCTTAAAATAAAAAATGGCAAGTATAATTTGTAATTAGCATAAAATGTTTACCGGACGTTTATGATATATCCATATTAAATTTCAACATGAAAATTGGTTCAATGGTTTGGGTGTTAATGAGCAATAAACAAAATACAACATTTAATTTTTGTATGGTTAGTAGGATAAAAGTAACAAAATAACTTAGGTACACGTCCACTTGTTTCCCTAAATTTTTATTCAAAGTTTAAGATTTTTGTGGTTCTTAGTTTGGCGTCCTTCAGCACAAGTAATCACGGAGTTTAATACGTCATCCTCACAATATGTGTACTAACAAAAACTAAGGTTTTCCAAAGCACTTGGTCAGTTTTTTCTTTTTAAGTTTCTTTGTTCTTTAGCTACTAGTAGGCACAATGTATAATGTGCTATTCTCACTATGGTTGTAAAAAGGAAGCTAAGGTTCAGATTCTAAGGATTTCCCAACTTCTTATTTAAAGTTTAAAATGGCTTGGTTATTTGAGCTTAAAAAGGAACTTCCCAGTAGTAGTAGTTTTTAATAGGCCTGCGCTTAGCCCTTTTGGGTTTCACTAAATTAGACCTGAAAAATGCTCTCTTTTTATTTTTGCTAGATTTGGAATTACTCCCCCAAGAGTTCAAGGATTTTATAACTTCCAGATATCATTATAATGTTTGCCTGTACTATTGTGGATACAAAACAACCAACAAAAAATTAATTTCTCTTTTAATTTAGTAGGATTTACTTACATTAAAAAAAAACTCGTTGACAAGGAGATATGATTAGTTTGTTGAGCTCTCCAAGCCAACTCGTTTCCAAGGAGACTTATAAGGAAACTGTATACAATAAAAGTTAGTAGGTTAAAATAGCTACAAATTTAAGATTCAAATGTATCCACACTAACAGTAAGTTTTTTCGACACATTTTCACTCACTGATGAAATAGAGTGAAGGTTTAGAACAGGGGTCTTCAACCTGTGGCCCGCGGGCCACTTACAGCCCGTAGTAACTTTTTTTTAGCTGCTCGCTGGCTCATAAACAATATCAAATTATTTCAAGAGAAAAATAAATGGTACGGAAACCCGCACGGACTTTCTCATTCTACTGTTTAAAAATGGAGATATTTACTCATAACTTGTAATATATGTGAAACTAAATAGTAAACACTAGCAAACCCAAGCATAAATTGCACTATACTTATGTAAAACATTTTTGAATCCCGGTTTTAAATTTTATATTTTTATTCTTAAAGAATTATTGTCCTCATTTGTATGTTTGGACCAATAAAAAAGATTAATATTGGGTCCACAAGGGTCAACACTTCGTATTAAAATTTCAACTTCCGATCGACATTTTATTAGGTGTTGCACATCTTCAGGTCAGCGCATTGATATTAAATTCCTCATTTATAAATTTTGACCAATAAAAATGTAAATATTGACTATTGAGTCTAAAATGGAGATAGATCATGCTGTGCAAACATTTCTCCTAAGAGGTTTAAGAGGAAAAAAAACTTTTTGAGAGACTTATATTTAATTACTCTATGGCATTAGAGAATTATTGCGTTAAAACTTAAGTAGTATATCTTTACAACTAAATCTCACAAAATTGTATTTATATATTTGCCAATATCGCAGAGAATGTTTGTTTTATAAAAATGTATTTCTTATAAAAGTTTTTTTATTTTTAACAGTACTACAATTTTGCAATGATAAGTTATTTAGTATCTCAAATAGTTGCGGAGATACGGAATTTTCCGCATCTGTAAAGTACCCTAAAACTAATTTTCATGAGAAAATGTAAATAGCCAGTTTATTTATAATATTTATCAACGCCTAGATACGCATTTTAATCAAAATCGTTAGAGCCGATTTTGAGAAAATCGATTTTTTTATCTTTTCGCCCTTTATAAAACTACTCTTAATTTTAAGTTTTAACAGACACACAGACGGCCGGCATTTCAAAGACCAATCAAAACAATCACAAATTAAAATTAAGTATTTTATAAAATAAATTAAACACACTCTTTAAGGGTTCGGGGGTCATGAGACGTCGATATCCATCAACATTTAAGATTAGATTTTTAGTCGCAATACTATACCTTTAGTGTTCGAAAAGTTAAAAAAATATATATATTTGCGTATAGCCTGAAAGTTATTGGTTTTATAAAAATATGTTTTGAATAAAATATTTTTATTATAAATAGATCTACATATTTGTAATGATAAGTAATTTCATATCTCAAATAGTTTCGGAGATATGATACAAAATGAGAATTTACGCATCAGACCGGAGCCCTTAAAGTAATGTTGCCAAAATATTGAGAGTAGTAATTTTGTTTGGAATATTTATAAATGTTCATAAATTAAATTTAATCAAAATCGTTATAGCCAATTTTGGGAAAATCGACTTTTTCTCTTTTCGCCCTTCAGTAAACTACCCTTAATTTTAGGTTAGATATCAAATTCCAAAAATCCCTTGGGGCAACCCTAGATACCAAGTTTTATGTTGATTGGTAATCACTTTTTATGATTTAAGGAGTCATGAAACGTTAAGATTCATCAAAATCTCGATTTCGATTTTTTTGAAGATCACAATACTTTCTCTACCTGTAAGATAGCGAAAAAGTAAAAATGATAAATAGAGATATGTATTTTATCTAATCAACTAATAAAATAAAAAAGTATTTTAGGCCATTTCATCAACTATTTTTGTTTTTTGTATGAAGAAAATGTTTGCATTTAGTATAAAAATGTACTTTTAACCGCAAAATGACAACTTTAGTAGACCAGACAGATCGCGCTATCTCCTACTATGACAAATCTAAAAATAGGAAAAAAAAACAGAAAACATATTTCATATGAAATCCTAATCCTTAGTGTATAAGAATGAGCTGACACGAACATTTTAATATTCATTCAATCCGAATATTGTGGGTAGAGTATTGCGGCCGGCGAGACTACAAGAGATAGAAACTTTGGCCCTTGGACACAAATAGTTGAAGACTCCTGGTTTAGAACTTACTCTGAACCCTGAAAAATAAGGGGTACACTAGAAAAGGTTCCGTCTCGATCCGATGAGTACTTTTTGAGTTTACTGATAACAAACAATCAGAAAATCGATCGTACAGAAAGATTTAGGGTTTTATTATTTGTACAGCTATTACCTCTAGTGTAGTAGTAATGAGTAAGGTTGAAATTATAGGAAGTGTACCCGCATTTACGTGTAGATATAATTGAAAGCCATTTAGGAAAACCACTTGACCATAAATTTGATCAAATAAATACGACTAAATGTAAATACTATATTAGATATTATATTTTTTAAGTTTAGTGCTAGTTAGGTAGTCCCACACCAATGGTATGTGATATACAAGTCAAGCTCATTTATTCTGGTTTACCAGTAAGTGGGAGTTCAGGGTTCGAAGCACGTCAAGTTGACCCGTGGGTTGTTCTTCCTAACTGGTTTACTGCTATTTCTTCACGAAATTGGTAGATATACTCTCACTTCTACCTTCCTCATCTGTAACCCATTAAAGTAATTCATATATTATATGTGTGTAGCTCTAAAGGATGATAAAGGGAGATAAAAGAAACAACTTTTTTTGGCATACTGGTCTGTTTAGATTCAGCTGTGACAAACAAGGTGAGGTAGAAAGAAGAACCATCCAAATCTAATGACCTTAATGGTTTAGGGATTAAAAATTTGTAATGCATAGGAAATTTATTAAAATTTGAATGTAAAGAGACTGGAAAATAATTTAGGAACAACACCTAGGTACACTCTGGTATTTGAATCCCCACCTTCGCACACCTGTAAACCAAACTATATGAGCTAGAAGTTTAGACAGCCTATCCACCGTTGCCTGATACACAGTTGATGTTTAAAGTTAAAGAATCGATTTATTAATGGCTTTAATTATTTAATAAATGAAAATCCAGAACCTGTTTTGTTTTAGTAAACAGCGGGGCTTCGTGACGCACATGTTACATGAAACAAAATATGATATTGTAATAGGATATTTTGTTTCCCTTACCCCTTTAACGCATGATGGATTAATGCACAAGAAAAGTATTTTAATTAACACTTTCCTGTTCTTTGTTGACATTCTAAACTTTTTTTTTGCCTGTTTTCAACTCACTAACACAGCGATGAATTGAAATAATGAAGCGGCCGGACGGTCCAAAATTAATTTGATGAAAGTGTTATGGGATCTAGAAAGATAGGGTTGTTTGTGGTAGTTGTTTAGCTTTACTGAGTAGGTTCTATAAAAAGGTATGATTCCATTCACATTGTCTGGAGCTGTAGGTCATTTCGAGCTAATTCCAGACGGCCATATGCAGTCATCCATTTAGTGTTATAACTTCCTTCTTTTTATTCTCATTTCATTTATGCGAATTCTAATTATAGATAAAGCTATAGCATTTGATAATAACACATTTTTATGAAATTGTATGTGTCAGATACAATAGATACTATATAAGCAACGGATGATAAAAGTGTTTTTTATTCATTGGTTTTCCACTCGCCCTCCATGCAAAGTTGGGTTCATTCCTAGAGATGAGGAAGGTAAAATTGAGAGGGAATGTTCCCAGATTTGCATGAAAAATCAATTAGAAGAAATCACTCTCAAATCATTTGCCCAGGATTCAAACCATGACCTCTCCATAGTGGGGAAACTAGAATAGATTAGCCTGACATTTATTCCACGTATCCACCATTGCATGTACCAGTCAATATTACATAATATAGGCCTGGCATTTCATAAAAAATATGTTATTATTAAATTTTAACAATTTTATAACTAAAACTATATAAATAAAATTAAAATTATTTACATACCGGGCTAGGTTTGAACACCAGAATATCTTGAAACCGAAGCATTTTAGAAACACTTGTTTCGAATAAAAGTTTTCTTTTTTTTAGGGAGGGAGGGGAACATCACTAGTTTTTTTTAAAGAAAACCTTTGAACTTTGTAAAGGAATTTTATTCTACACAAAAGAACAAACAACTGTTGACTGACCCTTGTTTAATTTGACATTAATTTTTTAAGATACTATATTAGCTTGCATTTTGTTATAACAATTTGTATTATGATTTTTATTACGTTTTGTTATTAATTATGACGTTAAATGCAGTATTATCTATAAAATTAGTAAATGTTCAAAATGATAACCACTAATCTCGATACTTTTTCTATTTGTTTTTATAAAAGATTGATGAGCACGTAGTAAATTCGATCAATTTATCTGTAAGTATTTCTAATATGCTCTTTCATGCTTTCTGTTGTGGTTGGTAGCTCTTGATATATTTACTCTTTAAGGTAACCTTATAAAAAAATCCAGAGATGTGATGAGAGATTTTGAAAAATCATTAAAGTAATTGTATAAATAATATTGCATTTAGCGTAATAAAGAAAAACATAATGTAATAAAAAGTTCTTACATAAAAATTCTTATAAAATAGAGCTAACATATTTTTTTAAATGTATGTAAAAAAAATTCCGTTAACCAAATCAAAATAACTAGTGATGCTATCTTTCCACCTCAAAAACCAATAATTTTTGTTCGAAACAATTTTTTCTTAAATGATTTATTTTTTTCGAGATATTCTTGTGTCTCATTTTAAATGCTTCAATCTATAATAATTATATATATATATATATATTAAATAGCTTTACTTTAACAGATTCTAATTTAGATTCCAAATTCTAACGAAAATTTCAGATTCGAGTTCGAGAAACAAAGGATTCGGCCCAACCTAACTTAAATGCTATATATAGGGTGAGGCGAGGCATTTAAGTCGAATTTGTTAAACTCATCATTATGTAACCTACTTCACCATTTAGCAGCCTCATCCTTTTCTGGACCAAAGATTTTCCTAAACACATTGTTTTCGAACACCCTAATTCTTTTTCTCACCATGTAAGTTAAGAGACAACGTTTAACACCTATTTACATCCATCTACTACGTTATACAAATTCTTAGAGGACACTTTGTGAGTAAATTAATTATTTGATAAATAATTCCATATTGTATAATTTCTTCTACCAATTTCAAGGAATTTGCGAATGATGATTATTTTATTTCTTATATTTTTGAATTGAAGGGTGAACATTTTTAATTACTATCGATCTGTTTCAAATTCAAATAAATAATAAAATCTCGATATAACTATAGTATATTTCGTATAAGAAGTGTAACTGTCCTAGGAATATTGGCTGAAGACTTAACCCTTCAACTTATTATGTAATATAAATATTGTAGAAGTGTATTACCATCCACTGTCAGCGATATAAACAATTAACTCCAAAAATAAATCTATTTATCACAATCGACCCAATAAATGTATTACTCAATGCCAAGTACGTTCGTTGCCAAACGTGTTTAAACAACAATGTTATCATATAAAAAAAAGTTTATTAATGTTGAATGGTTGGCCAATAAATCATTTAGAGGCAATAAACAGGATGCCTCCTGGTGATTAAATAAAGAAAGCCTACTATTAACTCCCGGAATTTAATCGATTGTAATAATTGAGATGAGTGTAACTTAACCGAAGGGAATACTATTCCGCAGGGATTAATTAGTAGAAGATCAATTTTTTGTGTGTTAGAACGTAGTGGTGGAGGCCAGATAAATAAATTAGATCAGAGGACCATGAACAGTGCATGATTAATTAATGGACTTAGATACATAAAAACCTAATAACAAAACCATCTTGCAGAGGCGTGAACGGGAATTAGCAAGTACATGTTGACAATCGACACAGGTCCTATTAAAACTAAAGCAGGTTGCTAATAATATGGTCTCACTTCAAATTTATTTCTTACTATAAACATTGTTACCACCACATTAATCTTATCACTTCTTAACATTTCCCATTCGCGTCCGTCTTGACAAGAAGCACCTTAGGGAGTGGGGAGTAGCTATTGGAGTAGGAAGTGAAATTTAGTTCGATAATTGATGTCATAAACAAGATTTAAACTCAAACCAATTGTTAGGTGTTAGCACTAGTCTATATAGAAGACATAATGAAAGCCAGTAAAAATTATTAATATAGAAACTACGCAAGGACAGAGTATAGTCATTATTAAACACTTCCCAAGAACTGATGACATAACTTATGGCCAAACTGGTCGAGCGGGTGAGCGAATAATAAAAAATAAAATAGAACACGTTGTTTTTAATGAGAGGTAGCCAGATTGGAGCGCACGAGCGAGCGACCCGAGCGACGCGCTTGGAAGGTAAAACTGGTTCTATTTTTCAAGCGCGCGTGCTTGAGTCGGAACAGTCTAGTTTACAGGCGCTAGGCAATATTATTCTATGTTGGTTCATTCAGTGCTAGAAAAACTTTTCATTTTGACATGATATTTGATTATTTTTGTTATTATTGATAGGTTTGGCACACTTGCTATTAACGACCTAATTTAATTGGTATGACCTAAACTATTATATAGATATATAATTAAAGCTGATATGTTAAAATACTTCAATATTATAATCAAAGTAGGCCTTTACAATTATTTTTTTATTTAGCACCATGTCTTACTACCTGTTCTTTACAAATAAGAATCACCATTAGCGCAGAGAGAGGATGGAAAAACCACAAAAATAAATCACTTGTTAAACGCCGTCCTCATTTTACTGAGCAGAGATTCGAACCTTTATCTATTCGAGAGGTGTCTGATAATCACTCGCTTGCTCTCTCGCACGCTTGTCAGTCTGGCCAAACCCTTAGAGAAATAGTGAAACCACTTATTCATGTCCGGATTAAAAACAGCCGTGAGCAATCAGCTGACAATGACACTGTAAGATGCCGTCTTAAATTTGTATCCATTGATGAGAGAAGAGCAGTACCAGTACCTACCAACTCTACCAGTATTTGCAAATGGAAAGGTCTACAAGTCTATAAAATGTAAGGACAGTTAGTTACATTAACTATATCTTCAGTTAAAGTCACAGGGGTGGAGGTTGACCTAAATACCACTTTAGATGGATTGGCTGATCAATTAGAGGACCTAAGGGTATAAAATGAGAACCTTAGGATAGTGCAGGCTAATACCAGCAACATATAACTACTTCCTTTAGATAATATCAGGTATTTTTCACTGTTTCCAAACATCCCATTGTTTCATGTTAGATCAGAAGATAGAATTGCTGGTTTTTTTCTGAACTATAACAAACATCAGCTAATTAGGTTGGCCCAACGGTGAACATCAAACAGTAACTAAACTAATTTTGGGAGGAGAAGCGCTAGATTTTGTAATTTCTGATACTAATTGCGTAGAAGAGAGCACTTTTGAAGATTTTAAGAAAGCATTAGAATGTATTTTCAAGAGGAAGCAAACAAGCTGATTCTTAGAGGAACAACTCTAAAAAATCCTACTAAAACAGGTAGAAAGCTTTGAGTTTGCTGAAAGAATCTGGAAGATTTATATTAACACCTATGAATTAGGAGAAAGTGCCGTTAGTAACGAAGTAATAAATCATGAAGCAGACTAGGGAGCTCTAGATTTCTACCTTAACAGATTTTCTTATGATTTAGGAAGATCATTTATCGTAGATACACATGCTAGACGAAAATGAAGTCATAAGAGTTGACGAAAGATAAACTCGAGTTGGAGATACGCTGAGTTTGAACCGGGGACCAGCAAATCTGAACAAAGCCATGAAAAACTCCGTATCCACCTATCAGGGGAGAAACCAAATTGTGTGAAGTTGAGCCAGAGAAAATATCACGTAAGACGTGGCTTTTTTAACAACAAAAAAGATCATTTATCTAGTAAGCAGGTAAGAATGAATCAGCCAGTTTTTAGAACATAATAAGAGATGTTCAGGGGTCGTAAAAATCTACCAGTAAAACAATTGTTCAATATCGAATAAACACGGGGAATTCAAAAACTCATCACACAACATTGCGCATCGTATACCACACCACCAAGAGAAGTTAGTACAAGAAATGGTTGATGAACAGCTGGCTTCAGGATTTATAACTTCAAGAGATTCAAAAGACGAAACATGGATATCACCAATAGTAGTTGTCAGTAAAAATCAACTAATGGGTAGCCAAAGTATCAAATTTGCATAGGTTGAAGAGCTATAAACTCAGTAACCAGGTCCAATCTAGATACATTGCCTGACAAAGTAGAAGCCATTGACAAGCTGAGACAATGCAGGAAAAAATGTAATAGATATGAACTTAGGATATCACGAAAGTCCAGTACATCCATAGGATCAAAGTAAAACATAATTCATTACACATCATAGGGATTAATCGTATTTAAGTTTACCTTTTTGTATACAGAGTGCACCAGCTATATTTCAAAGAATGATGGATGTAGTTCTACAATGTTTTAACATTTCTTAAGATCTAAAAATATATTTAGATGATGTAATAAATTTTATGTGCATTTCAAGCAGCATGTAGAGTGATTAGAAGCTCTTTTTAAATTATTAAGATAAACTAGTTTATTTCATTCGTTAGAATAATGTCGTTTTTATATTATAAATACAAAGTATCTTGGACATGTGATCTATTCATAAGAGGTAAAATTATATTATAAATTAGTCAAAGCAGTGAACAAATTTTCATCACCTAAGAACGAGAAAGAGGTTTAGTCTTTTCCTGGGATTAAGTAAACTCCACTGTAGATCTGTGCCTAGTTATGCTAACATTACTAAGCCTTTAACCAAGTTGTTAAGGAAAAATTACACTTTTTAATTAGTCGAAAGAGTGTGAAGAAGACAAGCTACTTTTATAAGAAATGTTGACTACTTCACCTTATTTCGCCTATTCATATTTTATTAAACCATTCATATTAAGCACGGATTATTCAAATTTCGCAAGAGGATGTGTAAATAAATATATGTAAGAGAGAATCCTATCGCCTGTGCATACACGGGCTGAGTTAGTTGATTTGCCATAAAATTCTCACACTTTTGAAAGGATAGGAGTGGACACTGTAAAACCGTTACTCAAGTCAACAGAAGTAAATCGTTATATTTTGACTGTTTTGGACCATTTTTATAGTTATAGAGTGATGCCAGATCAATAAATGTTAAGGTGCACCGTACATACTTTCTCCCACTTTTATCTTAAAATATACATTAACTAAAAACTCTTAAGATTTGAGAAACGAAATTACATTGTTGTAAAAACGTTACATCATAGATCATAAATGAAATAATTTACAATCTACACTTATCTTTATTCACCAGAGCATGAGAATCAAATTAATTTCCAAATACCTGAATTAAAAATATATATATGTTTGCATATAGCTCAGAAATTCTTGGTTTATAAAAATATATTTCAAATAAAATATAGTTTCCTTTAGTAGTACTACAACTTTACAATGATAAGTTATTTCGTGTCTCAAATAGTTGCGGAGAAATTATGAAAATTGGAAAATTTTCCCAATGTAAGACAATTTTCATGAGAGAGTGAGAATTGCCATCATGCTTAACATTATTAATAGTATATATATATAATTACAATAGTTTGTGCGAATTTCAAGAAAATCGATCTTTTTTCTCTTCTTCCCCTTCAGTAAACTACCCTTATGTAAACACATACTAAACCAATTGAGACACTTATTTACCTTAATTTATAGTGACTGTTTATAATACAAAATTGCATTCCAATATCAAAATAACACCGTGTGAAGTATTATAATTTTTTTTAAAAAGATGATTACACTATTTGATAGACATAAGCTACCAGTCGAAGTCACAAACCCACATTTTATGGATGTGTCAACAAAGCTTCAAGAATTATGGGAACTAATTTGTCTAATTAATCATGTATAATTCTTGAAACAAGCAAGACAACACGGTCAGAACATCAAAACCATTCAGTTTCTCGTGGGGAAAGGGGATTTTTAATTAATTGAAAAAAGTTAAAAAGTGTCAAACCAAGTTCATGGATCCATATTAACCTTAAGAGAGTGTTAGAAAAGTCACTACGAGTTTAATACTACCATATCGGTCTATTGTAGTTAAAATAATTGGATGAAAGCATTTTGTACCAAGAGGATCTGCTCCTTCCTTCAAGAAGGTTGATGAGGGTAATCAACCAGGACAACCCAATAAAACCTCAACTCTTTCCAGTCATGGTGGTGGTCTGCACTCATGACTGACCGAGAAGTAATGTTAGTGATTTGCACTCTTGACTGACCGAGAAGTCATGGTGGTGATTTGCACTCATGACTGACCCGAGGCCTCATGGTGGTGGTTTGCACTTTTGACTGACCGAGATGTCATGGTGGTGGTCTGCACTCATGACTGACCTGAGACCTCATTGTGGTGGTTTGCACTCATGACTGATCCGAGGCCTCATGGTGGTGGTTTGCACTTTTGACTGACCTGAGACCTCATTGTGGTGGTTTGCACTCATGACTGACCCGAGGCCTCATGGTGGTGGTTTGCACTCATGACTGACCCGAGGTCTCATGGTTGTGGTTTGCACTCTTAAAAAACCGAGAAGTCATATTGGTGGTTTGCACTCTTAAAAAACCGAGAAGTCATAGTGGTGGTTTGCACTCTTAAAAAACCGAGAAGTCATATTGGTGGTTTGCACTCTTAAAAAACCGAGAAGTCATATTGGTGGTTTGCACTCTTAAAAAACCGAGAAGTCATATTGGTGGTTTGCACTCTTAAAAAACCGAGAAGTCATAGTGGTGGTTTGCACTCTTAAAAAACCGAGAAGTCATATTGGTGGTTTGCACTCTTAAAAAACCGAGAAGTCATATTGGTGGTTTGCACTCTTAAAAAACCGAGAAGTCATATTGGTGGTTTGCACTCTTAAAAAACCGAGAAGTCATAGTGGTGGTTTGCACTCTTAAAAAACCGAGAAGTCATATTGGTGGTTTGCACTCTTAAAAAACCGAGAAGTCATATTGGTGGTTTGCACTCTTAAAAAACCGAGAAGTCATATTGGTGGTTTGCACTCTTAAAAAACCGAGAAGTCATAGTGGTGGTTTGCACTCTTAAAAAACCGAGAAGTCATATTGGTGGTTTGCACTCTTAAAAAACCGAGAAGTCATATTGGTGGTTTGCACTCTTAAAAAACCGAGAAGTCATATTGGTGGTTTGCACTCTTAAAAAACCGAGAAGTCATAGTGGTGGTTTGCACTCTTAAAAAACCGAGAAGTCATATTGGTGGTTTGCACTCTTAAAAAACCGAGAAGTCATATTGGTGGTTTGCACTCTTAAAAAACCGAGAAGTCATATTGGTGGTTTGCACTCTTGACAGACCGACCGAGCTTTGTTAGCTTTGAAACTGAAGATCGATGTTTAACCTTGTAGTGACAAGATTTTATCAAGCCCTAAATTCATTAATAATAAATCAGTAATCAAATTAATGCGCTATTGCATTCAAAACTTAATAATACTTATATTCTTTTAGCTGTAGTGTCGATATATATATATATATATATTTTTAAAGGTATTTCGTCATTCTTTCTCCTTTAGAAATATACAAGTGTTGGAAGAAGTGAGTGTTTCAATGCAATGTAATATGTAGTGTACTTAGTAGAACATTCGAGAAGGTAAGAATTATCTAATATTGGCCTAAATAACAGTCTAATGAGCGGAAGCTCAAGCTTACTCTCAGCCAGATCACTTAGGTTTGCACCCACCCCTATCCCTAACCCCTTAAAATTTCAATCTAAAAATGCCACAGTTTTGTATTTATTTTGCACCGCTTTGCACCCAATTATTATGTTTTGCACCTATTTTGCACAGTTTTGCACCCAAATATTAGATTTTCACCCCAAGCCCTGAGAAGGTATGATTGGTTTTGTTTGAGGGAGGGGGGTCATGTTAAGTGTAGCCATCACAAATTTAAATTGTTTTTTGAATGGCATTTAAAAAGTTTTATTTGCGCCATTTTGCACCTAGATTTTGCGAGGAAAAAATATTCAAAATTTAAAAAATGTGGGGTGAGGGGGAATGTAGCAAGCTAAGCATTGGTCTCTGTTTAGAATGCCAAAATTAATGTCCAGTTTTGCACGGTTTTGCACCAAATATGGCGTTTTTCATCTCAATTGACTAGCGAGAAAAAAATATAATACAATATGAGATAAAATTAATTTGTTGGGCCCTCTACACAGCCCCTACACCTTAAAATTAAAATTATAAATATGCCATCATTTTACAACTAATTAGCACCGTCTTTAACCTTTATAGTTCGCAAAAAAATAAATAAATTTAAAGTTAAATATTTTCGGGGGCTGAGTTCAGTGTAAACCCACCCAATCTACAAAAAAGAAGATTTTAGTAATCTCCACTTAAGTTTCTTCGGAAAACAATCTATTTTTAAGCACAATAAAAACTGTTTT
The DNA here is from genome assembly GCA_902151455.1 of Timema bartmani. Taxonomy (NCBI): domain Eukaryota; kingdom Metazoa; phylum Arthropoda; class Insecta; order Phasmatodea; family Timematidae; genus Timema; species Timema bartmani. The sequence continues at coordinate 16,628 of CABFWB010008441.1, forward strand.
CTAAAAATTATCAAATACCATTAATTAAACAATTTTTTGATATTTCAAATTTTCAAAAAGTATTTTTTTAAACTACTCTCAAATAATTTATATTTCTTAAAAATAAATATATCTTCTTTTTTATCATGAAAAACCATTAACAGATACCCATTTAAATAACATTTTTAATTACTTTTTGAAATATTTTAAATTTTCTAAAATTTATCTTAAGTAAACTACCCTTAGATTAATATATTTTATAAACTCTACATATGATATTATTAAATAATAATGAGTAATAATTATATTTATAAAAATTATAAATAGTATTAATTATATTGTGTCGTTTATTCTAAACATCAATGAAAATAAATTTTATAATGCACATCTTTACGGTATATAAATTAAGAAACCTTTATAATAATATAGTACACATTTATAGGGAAATGGTTACTTTCAACTATTAAAAATGCCTATGCACACCCTTCCAGCGCGAATATATTCATAAAAAAAAGTTCAACTAGAGTAGTTCTGTCTATACGCTAACCACATGGTCAAGATAACTATCGGAACTGAAAGTTGCTCAGTAAGCATTTTTAAGATAGTGATAAGAAACATTACCAGAATTACTGAAAATTATGTTTTCTGGCTAAACAAATAATGTTCAAAACTTCATGTTTGAGTGCAAAGAATACATTAATATCATCATAAGAAAAATCACAATTTTTGTTTGGGGAAAAAAGGCACGCACTGTACTTGGCACGCTCATTATTTCTGATCTTATTTTTTATTTATTTTTCCTTGAAAAACTAAGGTGCAAAATGTCATGCTTAGGTACAAAACGGTGGAAATCAAAACTTTTAAATTGGCATTAAAATTTTTAATATTTGGGGGCTACTCTTAAATTGACCCCCCTCCCAAAACAAAATCAATCGTACCATATCTGGGTTTGGTTTGTAAAACTTAGTACTTGGATGCAAAAAGGTGCTAAATAGGTGGAAAATGATGGCATATTTACATTATTAATTTGAGGGTGTGGAGGCTGGAGAGTGTGTCCAAAGACTTAATTTTTTTGTATGATAAAGGCCATACCTGGGTGGAAAAATAAGACTTTTATTTTGGCATTAAAAAAACCAAATAGTGAGTGGGAGTACTACGTTTAGCTTGGCCCCTACTTTTTTTTCTTCTAAACATTTTTCCTTGCAAAATTATTAAGGTGCAAAACGCTATAATTGGGTGCAAAACAGTGTAAATAAAAATGTTTAAGATGTCATAAAAAACCAAATTTTTGATAATAGGGGGGTGCTATTCCTAACTTTACCTCACCCCACCCCTCCCCAAACATAGACAGTCGTACAGTCTCTGGGATTACGGTG
>CABFWB010008442.1:6137-17978 GCA_902151455.1 Timema bartmani
AAAAGAGAATATCTTCACTGCGCAAGTCCAGCCCACACGCGGTCTTGGCTAAACTGCCGTCCAGCCCACTAGGCTAGTGTTCTTTTCTCTTGGGTCAAAGAAGGTGTGTCTAGTTGATCTTACGTCGTTCTTCCACGCAGCCTTCGACCACAGACAAACGGGGTAAGCTTCACCCTTTGATATTGGTGTTGTGTGTTTAGTGAACCATCCGATGCTACATTACGGCTGAATTATTCGCCATTTTTTAATATTTATGTTTTTTATCATAAGTGTCACGGTTCTGTTCTCATCTGAACGGATTCCATGAGATCTCTTTTGGAGTTGTCCACTTTCTACTCCTGTAATCCCCTCGTGCAGATGATACATGATCAAATTTTAAAAATTGATTCATTAAGCACCCGGCTCGCCTTCTGTTGGATTACTGGTCACGCTGGTCCTTCAGGAAACGAACTTGTTGACCATACGGCCAAGTAGGCAGCACGCTTGCCTCCGGAGGCGAGTCTGGGTGTCATGTTTTTAGATCTAAAGGGTTATGTTCGGCTTGGGGTCTTACGCACCTGGCACGAGCAGTGGGTTTCGACCCCTGCTCAGAACAAGCTGCGGTCCATTAGGGACGGTGTGTCGCGATGGCCCTTTTCTATACGAAAGTCTAGAAGAGATGAGGTCATCGTGACCAGACTCCGCGTCGGGCATACATTCCTAACCCACGGATTTTTATTAAGAGGGGATCCATTTTCCAGTGTGTGAATATTGCGATGCTCCCCTTAGTGTGTACCACATTTTGGTGGAGTGTCGTAAATATGCCCCTATCCGCCTGGCTCTTGATTTTAAAGGTGACCTACGTTTTTTACTACGCGATAGCGTGGATGGAGTTATTTGTTTACTCCGTTTTATACGTCAGGTGGATCTTTTCAATGCCATTTGAGTCACTTTTATAAAGTGATCTATCTGGATTTCATTTCATATTGAGAACTTTTTAACATTTTAGTATATTTTAATATGTTGGTTTTGTCTTTTTAACCTATTATTTTAACAATTTTTTCTATTTTTAATGTGTTATATTTTAGTATGTTTGTTTTGTATTTCTAACGTAGTGTATACACCTGTGGTTTTATTTTAGCAGGTGTCCTCACTTCTTTTATATTAATAGCCCATTTGAGCGCTCCTATGGATTGTCTCAAATGGGCACTCTCTCATATTGAGATTTACCGTTTTTTAATTGCTATACCAACTATAATATTGTATATATTTGTAAGTTCTGTATTTCCACCTGTTTATTCTAACAGGTGGGTCATGTGACGAGTCTTTCCCCTGGGGGGATTTTACTTTGTTTCTTTTATTACTAAAGGCCCTAATGACCTCACTGTGTCGACTGGTCTCAAAACACTAATAATAATAATAATATGCCTCCCCTCATGTCTAACGGTTCGCTTGTCTCATCTCCTTTGTAGTTCGTAAATGTATTTGTCTCGATGTTCGCTTTAATTTCTAGCACTGCAAGCTAATCCAATGATTTCACAATGCAGAAGTGAAATATCGAGTCCCAAACAATTGACTTTGGTCAGAGTCGGTGGGAGTACTATTATTCCCCCTTCACTAAAGATGAACTGACCTATGCCCTTTCTCAGGTGGACTACACAACTTGCGCTCCAGATGACATTCACTACGAAATGTTGCGGTATTTGCCGCCTGCCGGACAGGCATTTCTCTTGAACTACTCAATAGTGTTTTGGAATATCATCGTTCCCATCACTGGAGGCAGGCAACCGTTCTCTCTATTCTCAAAAGTGACAAGGATCAATTTGAGTCAATTAGCTACAGACTTATAGCCTTATCTAGTCTTGTATGCAAAATATTGGAAAAAATGATAAATAAATTATTTATTTGGTGTTTAGAAACTCGCAAACTGCTATCCGATATTCAATGTGGTATTCGCCTTAGCCGATCCACGGTGGATCATCTCGTCCTTCTCGAGACGGCTGTACGTGACACCTTTCTCCATAAAACCATCTTTGGCAGTTTTCTTTGATTTGAAAAAGGCGTACGATACCACCTGGTGTTACGGCATTTTAAAAAACCTTTTTTAAAAATAGGGGTTCAAGGGGAACTTCCCGGTTTTTATTGATAATTTTATGTCAAATAGACAATTCCGGGTAAGATTAAACAACTCCTTTTCCGATAATTTTATTCAATAAAAGGGGTGCCTCAGGGCCGTACTCTTAAGTTGTACGTTTTTTGCCATCGCAATAAAAGGCAATGTGGGAAATAGTTAATGTACATACAAGATATTTACAGAGTTCAAACTACATCAAATAAGTTATGAATAACATCTTCTGTGGTTGTAGACCTTATGTATTTTCGGATATCTAATCTCGATATCTTATCGGCAGGGTTGAGTTCTGAATGCACCAGAAGGCGCTTGCATCTACGTTGCACAGCTGGTGGAAGACCTTTGCGTGTAGATTATTAACTTCCAGATAGCTGAAGCTCTCCTTTTCCGGGGATCAGACAGGAATTACCCTTGTATCTCGCCGTTGGTTTTGGCACTTCCAGCTTAAACCTATACAAGTCCTTTACTTCTTCAGGTGAAACCACTTCCGAGTACTGACGAGCCTGAGAAAAAAAAAACCTCAAACGATTTCACCTGTTTGAGGGAGTAGAAGGACCCCATGCAGTGGGTGTTCATCACGTGGGAGAGGTGGAGTTTAGCCGCAGGGACCGCCTGACACCTGCGAATTTTCAGCTCACAGGTGCCCCGCCGCCCCTACGTTGCCCAGCGAGGACCACGTGGAGATATCCACCCCGATACCCGTGTATCGCCTTTTTTTTCGCGAGTCTTCCTCCTCGCCTATATGTCTATTACCAGAAATTCAGCCAGTCTATTTTCCTCTTCCTTCCTCTTCCCTATATTTCACCATCTCCTCGAATTTCATGATGATATCCCCTTTCCTCCATATCAGTCCGTCTTCTTCGAGTCTTCCTTTTAGTTCTTCTCTGATATCTTCGTAGTTTGGACAGTCCATTAGTACGTGTCCTGAGGTTTCCTCCTCTTCACAATGGTCGCATCTTCTTTCTTGTCTCAGTCCAAAACTTTCCAGTTTCACCTTGAAGTTATATACTGTGTTTAAGTAATGGTTTCAGACTTTGTTTCTTCTCTTTATTCTGTTACTCACATTAGGATAGAATTGGAAGGTTTCTCTGCCCTTGGTTGCTCGATTCCATTCTTCCATTGTTTCCTCTCTCCTTATCTTTTTGCTTTCTTTTCTTCTTATTCCTGATTATTTATCTTCCCACATTCCTATCTTTTCCTATATTAATTTTTCCGCTGGAATTGCTCCTGCAATTATCTGGCAGACTTCGTATGAAATTGTCCTGTATCCCTTAATCACGGTAAGTAGTATTCTTCTTTGCGCTCTTCTCATATAGGCTTTTCTTTTTCCACTTAGCGCTGCTCTACCCCAAAACTCACATCCATACGTCATAATACTCTCCGTTACTCCCACATATATTGCTCTCAATGCCTCGCAGTCCAGTCCTCTACTCGCCCGTGCAACTCTTCTTAGTGTCATGAAGGCTCCTACCACTCTTTCCCCAGTTTCCCTGATGTGTTTTTCGAATCTTAGTTCTGGTGATATAGTTACTCCTAGGTATCTCATATGTTCTGCGAACCTTATCATCTCTCCATTCATGTATACAATTGGTTTTTTTCTCATCTTTCCTTTCATCATTAAGTTACTTGATTTGCTTGGAGAGAATCGCAGCTTGTTCTCTCTGCTCCAGATTTAAGCTTTTCTTACTACCATTCTCGCCCTCCTTTCTAGGTCTGCTCTGCTGTCTGCCATAATTACAATGACATCATCTGCATAGGCAAGTATCTTACAGCCTCTTCCCGTATCTAGTTTCATCAACCCGTCCATCTGTATGTTCCACAGTAGTGGTCCAATTACCGACCCCTGTAGACATCCTTTCGTTGGTCTCTTTTCTTTCCTTACGCCTTCCATGGCCAGTATTATTTTCCTATCCTCAAAGTAATTCTGCATCACTTTCCACAGGTTATTTGGGCATCCGGCCTCTCTAAGCGTACATAGGATACTTGGCCACCAAGCATTATTGAACTCCTCTTATGTCTAAAAACATACCCATCACATATTTTTCTTCTGCATCCTGTACTATTCTTAGCAGTTTCATAAAGGCATCCTTTGTACTTTTTCCTTTCATAAATCCGTATTGTTCATTGCTCATGTAATTAACCGCTGTCAGGTATACATAAATCCTTTTACCTATCATTTTCTCACCCAGTTTTCCCATAACTGGTAATAGCGTTACCGGACGGTACGACTTGATGTTTGTTTTATCCTTTTACGAACACCCTCAACATTCCGACCTTCCATATTCTGGGGAAAACGCCTCTTTCTAAAATTTGATTCATCAGACCTAAATACTCGCTCCCCAAAGTATTTCACAACGTTCTTTATGATCTCCGGACCAATCCCATCTATTCCGGGGGCTCTTCTGTTTTTGAGGCTTTTTGCCGCCTTCTCTAGTTCAGCCATAGGGAAGTTTTGCGTATCTTCGCCTTGGCTTTCTTGCTCGGCCATCCATGTTATTTCCCTATGTCTTTCATCATCCTCTCGGTCGTCGTCTGGCAGTAGTACGTTCAGCATTATCTCTATAGTTTCCTCAATGTTTGTAGTGTATTCTCCATTTTCTTTTCTTATCGAGCTTAAGGTTGTTCCCTCTTTCAGTTTTCCAGACACTATTTTACGAGGCGTGTTTTTTTAAGTAAGTACCGTTTACAAATTGGGCCGCTGCAGCGCTGCTGCTGCCGTTCCGTGCATACGCGTTGAGTACATCCGTCGGTTGGCTAGCCACAGATGCCATTACGGAAGTATTTGACCGTGTTTACATCTGTTTATGAGTATTTAAAATGGCTCAGTCAATAGAAAATTCCGCCGACTGTGAAATACGCTCTGTTATTCATTTTCTTCATGTAAAAGATGTGAAAGTGGCTGAAATTAATCGGCAGATCAGTGAAGTATATTGGGAAAACATTATGAGTGAAGGAATGATAAGAAAATGGGTTAGTTCAATTAAAGATTGCCGCACGAATGTGCATGATGTGAATGAAGTGGGCAACCTTCTGTCATTACTTAAGACTTGGTGCAGAAAGTTGAAGGAAAAGTTCAGGGGAGCAGACGCTTTACGATTTCATCTTTATCTAATGAGTTTCCTCAAGTTTCAAGAAGTGTTATTTATGGAATTGTGACAAAACGCTTAAATTATCGTAAGTTGTGCTCATGCTGGGTACCAAAAATGTTGACTTGAGGTGCACAAAACCAAACGTTTAACCAGTGCGTTGACTTTCCTTGAGTGATTTTGGTGATGATTTTTTAAACCATATTGCGTGGCATGCTGAGTAAGGGGATTGTTTCGCTTCGTGACAATGCGCGCCACATGTGACTAATCGTACCCAAGATCTCATCACATCATTTGGCTGGAAACAACTTTATCACCCTCTGTACAGTCCCGATCTAGCGCCTAATGACTACCACTTGTTCCTGCATTTAAAAATGCATCTGGGTAGTCAGCGCCACGACGATAATGATGACCTCAAAACGGCTGTGTTGCCGTGGTTATGAAATCAGGTGGTAGAATTCTATGAGGATGGAATTTAAAAGCTGACAAAACCCTTAATATTGGTGGAAATTATGTTGAAAAGTAGATTAAAGTACAGCTTTCATGTAAAAATAAAATTGGTAAAGAAATTACATTTGTGTATTTTTAATTTCAAAACGGTACTTGCTTAAAAAAAACACGCCTCGTATATACTTTCCCCCAAGGGTTTCTTGTTTCTTCTTCAATCAGTTCAATCCATTTCCTTCTCTTTTCCTGTCTTACTTTATTTACATATTCCGTTCTTAAATTTACATATCTCATTCTTGCTCTCCTTATTTCTTCTGGATCTCCGTTAATTCTACCTATGGCCCTCATCCATGCCATGCTTGTCCTGGTTTTCTCTATCTTCATTCTCGCCAATTCTGGGGTCCACCACCCCTCACCACTTTGTTTGTTCCTGGGCATTGTTTTACATACCAAATGTATACATCTTCCCAGTATTTTCAACATCTGTATTCTCGTCTGGTCTGTCTTCCAGAGCTCTTTCTAATTTTTCTTCGAACTCGTCCCAGTTGTATCTTTTTTTTTGTCATATCTCCATCCTTCCTCTTCTCTTTTTCTTCCCTATATCGATTTCTTTCTTTGTTTCTCCTTATCTCCAACCTGGTCACCATGTGATCCGAGGTTATTTCTTCAACCAAGATTTCCCATTTGCTTATTTCTTGGTACATGTTGTTGGATGCCATGTTGATGTCTATATTGGACTCGTGTCCTCTCGTGTTGCAGAAGGTTGTTATTTCGCTTTCCTTATTTAATATTTCTAGATCGTTTGCTGCAATCAGTTCCTCTACCCTTTCTCCTCTTTGGTCCGTTTGTCGGCTGTACCACAGTCTAGATTTTCCGTTGACGTCCGCGCATATTACCATCCTTTCTCCTCTTAGTTTTTTATAGTATTTTCTAGCTCAATAATGTGTCCCATTATCTCCTCATTGTGGTTAAAGTAACAGTTAATCACCACTATCTTCCCCTCATCCTCTTGTTCGTATTTTATCACAGTCCGGCGTCTTTCTGATAGCTGTGTCATTAGTAGGCATCCCTCCTTTCTTACAGCTATCGCGCTCCATATTTCTCCCCTATCTCCAGTCTTATATAGCACTTTGCAGCCCTGGACCTTCGTTACCTTGCCGTCCCTATGGCTCGGTTCCTGTATGCAGATAATATCTTTCTTATTTTTTAGCCATTCCTCCTATCTCTTTCATCGCTACTATTGACCTTCCTGCGTTTATCTGTGCAACTTTATATCCCATAATCTGTCCTTCTACTGGCCTCTTCTCAGGCTCTTCTGTACACTGGACAGAGCTTGTCCGCTATATCGTGTCTATCGTCCTTTGCCTTTCGGCAGTTGATGCATGTGCTATCTTCCCTCATTTTCTTGCATTCCTTTGCCTGGTGTTCTTCTCCACATCTCGGGCAGATCATTTTCTGAGAGCAGTACTTCTGCACATGCTCGTGCGCCTGATAGTTGTAGCATCTTACTGTCTGTATATAATCTTTTATATTGCAGTGCATCCATCCTGCATATATTCGGTCTTTTCTTTTCAGCCAGTTCCTCACCCTGGCGCTACATCTCACTACCCGATGGTTGTTTTCTGTGTCCCCTTTGGCTCTGTATTTATGCACGCATTCGAATTCTTTTTGGAATTCCTCAAGACTCATCTCGCTTCCTCCCATATTCATCTGTTATATCTCCTATTTTATTGCCTCTTCTTCCTTATCATTCTCCAAATCGTAGATCATTACCATCGGACCTTTCCTTCCTGGTTCCGCTATTTTTAGTCCCTCTATCTCTTTATTTTCCAGATCTAGCAACTTCTTCTTCTGATCGGAATTTTCAGTCTCAATCAGTATTCCGTCCTTTATCTTGTGGAGTCTGTTGATGTTTACTCCCAATTCTCTGGGCCTTATTAGTTCTTTGATAGCCCGTTATATCTCTTTGCCCTCTTTGGGTTCCGTTCTTGATTTTATTACTACCACATTTCGTTGTGGGTTTAGCTTTATTCCTGAACTTGGTTTAGGTTCTTCCTCCTGGGTCGTTCCTAGTTTTGTGGTGTAGGTTTCCACTCTTTGTCTACGTTCCTCCTCTTCTTCGCCTCTCTCATTCCTCTTCTCTATCTCACTCCTGATGATTTCAGTAATTTCTCTCCTTTCTTTCACCTGCCCTTCCATCCTTAATTTTTCATCCCTGAGTTCAAATACCATTTTTTGCATCCTGTATAATATCTCTGTTACCTTTCTCTCTCTTGTTGCTGAAAACATATGGTTCTTTATTTGGCTTCCAGTGACTTCTTCTAGCATTTTCTGGTATGCCGTGTACCTCATCCTTAGATCCCTTTCATCCTCTATTCCTATTATTTTTTCTTCAAAGTCCTCGCACAATGACAGACGATGGTCTGTCGGGTCTTTGTCGTGGCCTCTTGGTCCTTTAGGGAACCTCTTTTCCTTTCTTACTTCTATCTCGTCTTCCTCTTCTGAGGATAACTCCCCTTCTCCTTCCCCATCTTCTCCTCTGCTTGTTTCTAGTTCCTTCGCGTTTCCTCCATCTTTGTTCCTTATTTCTCTCCTCCTTTCTTCATTTTTCTGTTCCTTTCCTCTGTTTTCCTCTGTTCTGTCTTCTCTGCTCTCCCACTACGGGCTATTGCTCTTTATCCATATTCTCTAGTTCCGCCTCTGTTCTTTTTATCTCCACCCTTATTGGCCTTATTTTTGCCACTTCCATTCGGTCCTTTCTTCTTTCCTACCTTTCTTCCCCACCACTGGGGTCCTTGCTGTTTCTATCTACTTCCTCATTTTGAGTCCTTATCTCTTGTATTTGTTCCCTTTCTTCCTTACCCATTTTCTTTTCACCACCTTTTGTTTTTGTTCTCCCTTCACTTCTCCTTCTATCATTCCTTCCTCCCGTCTCTGCTTCACTGTCTATCTCAATTTCTCCTTTTCTCAGGGTTGTTTCTAACCTCTGCTTTCCTTTTCTCCAATTTCTTTTGTCTCGATTGCTTCCTTCTCCACCCTCTTCCCTTTCACTGCTGTACTTGTTTTCATTAATTGTGTTCATTTTTGGATGCATATTTTCTCCAGCGCATCGTGCACAAGGGGGCAAGCCGAAATAACCAGGAGCGGGTATACCCTCGGGATTTCTTCCTACCCCAGTTCCCCAGGGCCAGGCCTTCGTTTTCCGGTCCCGGAACTCACGGCGGTACCGGACACGCCCGTTGCAGTGCAGGGTCCGACCCCTGCACCCAGTTTAAACTTCCTGGTCAGGGTCCGAAGCGGCTGGTCTCCGGCTCCTACCCGCAGCTAACTCCTCGGCAGAGCAAGCTAACATCAGCCTCCCTTCCCGCCAACGGAAACTATCAACGGTACGGGTCAGCACTCCCAGCGCGCCGCGGTCGGTGCCAACCCGTGTTTGGTTCGAGCCGTCTATTTAATTTCACCGGTACCCCACTCCGGGATTGATGCAGTGGCGAACCACCGCACATTCCCCGACGTTGAGCGTTCCCCTATCCAACACCTGGGGACGCGCTGGGTAGGGTAAACTTCCCCCCTCCTGGATCCGGGGTTCAGACAGTGAAATACTGTGCTGCTATCTGTTCCGAGGCGGATGCGTCGGTTTGGGTGTTTCCTGTATGCCCAAGCAAGTGTGATGAAGTCCGCTGTTATCCCTGCCCGGTAGATTTCACAGTCTTCGGTGGGGTAGTCAGCCCATGATGTCGGAGGGTCGATGGAGTACCCAGCGACGGTTCTTAGGGCGGCGTCAGAGATCACCACCTGGAACTCCGTTCACAAGGGTCTCCACAAGCACGTCGTCCATGGATCGTTCTGAAGAAAACGGAGGGCCCACTTTTCTGTGCCGCGGTAGATCTGAGCCGCGGCCTATCCTGACCAGCGGAGGTTGGAGGCTAGCCAAGATACAAAATCCGTGACGTCCTCTCGGTCCTTGCTGGAGAGGCCGGGGACCTAGTGGCACCGGCGCTGGGCCTTAGCCGATGCGGCGGATGTGATGGTCATTCTTTGCGTCTTGGTGAGCGTCTTGGTGTCGATCGTGAAAGCCAGGTATTCCAATTCTTGTACCAGGGTGGTTGAAGATTTCTCGTGGTTCAGTGTAAGACCCATCTCCTCCATCATGATCGGGACTGCCTGCAGTACTTGGTTGTCCGCGTAGTATAGCAGTTCGTCGAGGTACACGATGGTAGAGACTCCAGGAAGCCAGTCTCTGATGGCGCTGGCGACTTCTTTCATTACTGTCTGGAGTTTGTACTTCAAGTCTGTTTTGATCATCCATGAAGTTGCTGGAATTTCTCTGAAGGCTGCGCTGGCCGAAGTTAGACTGAACTTAAGTGCGTGAATGTACTTTGTCCAAGGGGATAAGTCGTGGATGACACGGATCCCCCTGTTCCGTTTGGGTATCAGGAACGGGGGAAAGATTTTGACGAAATTCTCCTCGTACCAGGCCGGTAGATTTCCAGTTGTTGATCACGGGTGATGACCGGGTTGACTTGAAGTGGTGAGGCGCCTCTGCTGGTCTGGGTAGAACTTTTCCCTGCGCCAGGCTTTAGAACATAGTTCGGTTTCTGATATTGATGGGTTTGAGTGGTTCTAAACCTCCAAAAGAACTACCGTCAGAACCTGACTCGCTCATATCCACATCGGATCAATAGAGCATCTCACCAACATGGACCCCAACCAATTCAGATATCGAAGCCCGGACAAGCTTCGACTCCCCGTCTCATCTGGCCACACCAGAGCTCCTGTCACAACCGGACTTCGGATATATCACACGCCTAGCCAGCTTAGAACCTCGTGCGGCTTACGCCCGACGACACCCCAGAGACATGACTCAAGAACCGAACATGGCGCCGCAGCTGCAAGTTCTGCAAGACTCAATGACTGCAATGGAAGAAAGATTCCGACAGATAGCCGACCGATTTGGCAAAACTGGTCCAGCTGCACCGATCCTTGGTGCTGGGGCAGCGGGTCATTTTACAAGTCTACCTCCTCCGACATACAACGCTTTATCGAGGGAAGCCGCGTGGCCCTCCTTGAACTCGGTGAACACCCCAACTCTTGCCGCCACCCAAGAACAAGATCTCTGATTGGCGTTGACAGCCAAGGCCAAGCTCGCCGAACTGCAACCAGGGAGGGTCGCACACGAGATACGATTCCTGTTAGGAATTTTGACGGACTACCCTCAGCTACCCCTTCGGACCCAGCAGAAACTCCTTCACAAAGCCAACATGGTGTTTATCGCCGTCACCTTTTAGTAGGTTAAATAATTATAGCTTTAAGATTTTTAATAATGTTTTGGTTGGCCAAATTTTATATCTAGTAAACATTTAATCCTAATTATAAATAATTCTAGTCTTATCAAAGTTCAGTAAACATTATGTACTTTAATTTGTTTAATTTGTTTCTGCTAGAGGTTTACTGTGGTACTTATAAAACCAACTTAATGATTTTCTTCATCAGAATCTATAAGTTTTCCACACTCATGACAGTAAAATGTAAAATCGACATCGTATTCACGTCCAAATAAACCAAATGCATCAATATGTGATTTGGGCACACGTTCAAAGTGATAAGTACCTGTAGCGTGTTTTATAATTTACAAATTATATATATATATTTACACTTTAGTACAAACATGGGTACAACTGTTATACATCAATATATACACGTACGATACTTGGCTACCGTGTCCACGACTCCAGTTTGATACAACCAGTCCAAAGCTCACTCACAGCAAGACTGCTTTTCTACCTGGCTATTTGCACCTGTGCGCCCCACCCCCTCTTTCCACAGTCCAGTTACAGATGTGGGTACGCTCACTACACTTGCAAAATGATCACTACATCTATACGCTACATATCATTACATTTATCACATTCAACCCACTTCCGGTGTAATTTATTTTTATTTTCCTCATTAAAGCGACTTTTACAGTTTTTACATCTCCAATCTTCTTCCGTTTTGGTTTTTTTTGGGGAGCAACAGAACTATTTGCCTTAGTTTGTGTTCCCATTTAAACATCTTGAAAATAATGTTTTCATTTTCCTGATGACACAACAGCAGGAAATAACATTCTTTGTCGTTTGTTCTTTTTACTTTCTCTCTATCTTACAGGTAGAGAAAGTATGGTGATCGTCAAAAAATTCGAACTCGAGATTTTGATGA
>CABFWB010008443.1:0-17977 GCA_902151455.1 Timema bartmani
ACAACAAAGTAAACAGAGTTCAAAATAAAACGAAATGAAACAAAATAAAAACAATACACACATACACAAACCCCAAACACATACCTTTATTAAGCTAATGGTGTAGAGGTGAGGAAGATAGAAAATTTTAGAGGAAATGTACCATCATTTGCATGGAGAAAGAGAGTGGGAAATAATCGAGTAAAAACCACCATCCACGTCAGTGGCCGCGCATGGTCTAAGACGTCACTCTCACAATAGACTGGCAATGCCGATGACGGGTAGATCAAAGTTCAAATACCATTAGGGTGTATTGAGGGTGGTTTTTACCCCTCTTCTTTAGTTCAAATACTGTTACACTTCCTCTAAATTCAACCTTCCTCATCCTTAGCACATTAGTGTAATTAGTACATATACGTACAACCCGAACGGTTAGTAAGACGCGCTGCTAAAAAAAATACCCTTCAATACAACCTACCGGGATTCGAAAACCTGCCTCCCCTCCCATCGCCAGCAATCCAGACCGACACGATTGATATTTTAGACTATACGGACAACAATGCGCGTAGTTCTAATTTAAATGATATCGTTCTAATAGATGGGTACATCTAGGGCAGTCTCTTGGACGTTTTTTTAAAATTAATTTCGACACAAACGTTATGAATTTAAGTTAAAGGCGATAGGAAGATGATTTTTTGTATGAAATGCACCAACATATGATGGGAAATATACATCCTGCCTCTACTTTGAAGCTGGACATACTACTAAATATCCCAAAGCACTAATCACCCGATATAAGGCGTTGGTCCTACATTTCACTAATTCATCATTGACGAAATGGTTTAGGTTTGAATCCCTGTCAATTAATGTTATAAGATGTTATTTGAGCTATATAGCATTTAAAGGCATATTTATTTAATAATTTCAACTTGTAAATCTTCTCGAAATTACATTTATAAAATAGAGACTACATTTTAAAACTACAGTTGCAAAATTAACGCACTATGCGTCGATGGGCCTTATAAAATGGATAACATTTATTTTGCAAATTGTTTATTTCTTCCGTCTACCTTATGAAGTGTATTGTAGAGCTAGTTTTAGTTTGTATTTACTATAGTTTCATGAAGAATTTACTGCTGATACGAAGCGTTTTATAGCACACAGTTTTGTTAGGTTATAAAATGCACTCTTGTCACAAGATACAATTTGTTATCGTTTAGTCGAACACATTATCTCTATTGGTAGCGTGTCTGTCTATTGAGCTAAGGGTCCCGGGTTCGATTCCTGGCATGGCCAAAAAAATGTATATTTGGTGAAATGTGGGTTTCCCCTTTCACAGTGACTAATTAACAGCTCGGGGGCTAGATGTTGTGTCCGTTCTAGATTTAATTTAGTTTATAGGTCATGTGCTTATATAAACAATTGGTTCAGAAATTTCACTTTAAATACTTCGACTAATAATAATAATAATAATAATAATAATAATAATAATAATAATAATAATAGTTACTATTATCATTATCATTCTTCTTCTTCTTCTTCTTCTTCTTATTATTATTATTATTATTATTATTATTATTATTATTATTATTATTATTATTATTATTATTATTATTAGTCGAAGTATTTAAAGTAAAATTTCTGAACCAATTGTTTATATAAGCACATGACCTATAAACTAAATTAAATCTAGAACGGACACAACATCCAGCAGCCCATTCATTAATTCATCACTGTAAAAGAGAAAACCAACGTTTCATCAATAATTGATTTTTTTGACCATGTCAAAAATTGAACCCAGATCCCTTAGCTCAGGAGATGGACTCGCTACCGACTGAGTTAAAGTGTCGGACACTCAACCATGAGCTTTATACATATATATATTTATACATATATATATAAATAAATAAAGTTCTTGGTAAATGGGTTAAAGATGTAAACATATTTTATAACATTTTAGTTATTTTGGGATATTTAAAATTCATCATAACTTAATACAAGTATTGAAGCAACGATTTTAATTTATGACGAGTTATTTTATTTTATTGATACTTTCAAAGGGAATTGGGGGAAATTACAAAAATAGAAGGTCCATTTGAAGGAAAAAAAAACTAAAATTCACAATTGTTTACGGGCTTTTATCGTGTATTTTTCACCAAAGTGTCTTACTACCCACTTGGGTTTTATATATATGTACAGCGTCTCACTACCCATTTGGTTTATACGCATCTGTACTAATTATGCTAATGTGTTAGAAATGTAAAAGGTTGCATTTAGATAAAGTGTCCCCGCTTTTAGGTAGAGGGAGAGTATAAAACCGTATAGGGAAAAAACTTAATACATAAGACCTGGATTTGAACCCCGTTCTCCTAGTCACCGGCAGCCCAGTTTATTTCTAGTGACGCCTTAGAACATGCGACCACCGAAACGGATTCGCATATGTATTAATTTAGCTAATCGGTAAGGAATGATGAAGGTAGACTAATGCCTAGCAGAAATATACCCACATTTGCGTGGAGGAAGAGGGGGGAACAATTTTAGGGGGGGGGGAACCTTAGTACGTATACCTGGTCGGGATTCTACCCCCGACCTTGTCCATTAGCGGAAAGCCAAATTAAATTATCTTTCTCGCCAGCGTGGGTTTAATCTGTTTATATATTGTATTTTTAATACCATATTTTTAAACACATATGCCTTGCTTTTATGTGATTTATAATAAAGGATAAGGGCGAGGATTTAATGTTATAAAAATATACCTGCATTAGATTAAAAATATTGTAATTTTTATGGAAGTTGAAAAGTTATCATAAGAGGGATTACTGTAAAATGTATCAGGGTGAATTTTGTATAGAATATTATTCAAATGGAACCCCCACCCACTATCATTTTTAACGACAACGGATCAAATGTGTCCTATAAATATAAATACTCTCCTACTCCTGGATTTGTACAAATTTCATGATTTTATAAATGTTTTTATATATATATGTTTTGTTTGTTTTATTACTCCGAATTGGTCGTTGATTTTAATTATTTTTGGGATTGCTGTTTTGATACCGAGAATTGGTGTGAAATTTAACAAATACTACCAAGTTTTTTTTATAATGCTTCTTTCATTGCGGACATGGAAAACGTTTTATCTTTTAAACTTTGTTCATTATTTAATTTGAAATATATAGGCCTATATATATATACATATTTTTACCAAGCTTAGCGTTGCATGCGCTTTTACAGATATAAACTAGAAACAATAATAAAATAACCAACAAATAAAATAAATTGTCTTATTGAAATATTTGTGATGATATAATTAATCAAATACTCCTAAACTTCAAACATGAAAATACGTATGAGTTGTGGTAATTCTTAATGTAAAAACTTTCAAGAGTAGAAAGGCATTGCTTTTTAACTTATGATTGACAATACTTTTGAGGAAAAACAAGATAATATAAGTAATAACTTGTTTAAACTAAATAGTTACCCTACTTTATAGTAGTCTAAAATAGTTGCTACTCTATGCTACTCTAATGCATTAAAACTGTGATTGGTTTAAAAGTTTCCTTAGGAGGAAGTTGAGAACACATATATATATTTTTGTAACACCTCAGATTATACGACTATGTACTAATTACGCTAATGGGTTAATGGGATGGAGATGAGTAAGTTTGAATTTTAGAAAAAGTGTAGGCCTACCCGCATTTGCGTGAAAAGATAGTGTAAAACCACCCTCAATACACTGGATCGGGATCGAACCACGATCTCCCTATCATCAGCAGAAATTTTGAATTAGAATTTGTTTTAGAGTTATAGTACTGCTTCTTGAGTTTTTGGTGGTTCGGCCCCTACATGGTTAAAGGATAATCTTAACATCCACATCCCCATAACATTAATTTATCACTTAAATGAATGTATTGTTTTAATAACTGCATTGTAATAAAACAGATTTCTAACATTTAGTTAGTAGATATACAGGATGCGGCAGAAACAATGACCCATTTTAAACCGTGTGCCATTATTGATCACGGTGTCGAAGAGCACTAATGTCTGTTCCAAGTTCAAAGTTCAGTTCAAAGAATTGCCATCCACCCGTGTAGCGTAACTTTGGCAGTCACCAAGAAGCGCTGGTCGAATGAATATCATACATTTGCTGTTGAAACATTTTTCGTGTGTGCTGATAGTGTTGTGATTACTCAGCGTGTGTTTCAGCGACACTCTAATATCGGCAGGAATGGACAGGTGCCAACGTGGAAGACGATCACGAGATGGGTCAAGGACTTCAAAACAACAGAAATTGCATCAGCCAAACCTGGTAGGCGACGTACGATTCGCACCCCGGACAATATTGTAACAGTGAGAGTCCAAGACTCTCCGTTCGTTGGCATTCACAAGCCGTCAATATATCGAACAGAAGCTTACGCCGTATGTTGCATCTGTATATTAGGTTCCACCCCTACAAGATGCAAGTGGCTATGTCAACAAACAAAACTTCAGGTACTGGGAGCCTGCAAATCCTCATTACCTTCACGAACGACCAATTCATAGCCGAAAAGTTACTGTGTGGTGTGGAGTGTCCTCTATGGATATTGTTGGTCCATTTTTTTTCTTTTTTCGAGACACAGTCACAGCACAGCAGAGCGATATGAGATTATGTTACGATGGATCGTAACAATGTAACTGCGCCGCAAGAATATCAATATGGAGTCGTCGTGGTTTCAACAGGACGGTGCAACCACTAACACAGAAAGAATGTCTAAAGCGACTTTACGAAGAATATTTCCACACCGCCTTGTTTCACGGTTTGCTGATGTAAACTGGCCACCCCGTTCATCTGATTTATCCGCCGGTGATTTTTTTTTTCTGTGGGGATTTCTAAAATCCAAAGTTTATGCAAACAGGCCAGAAAACATTCAGGAATTGAAAAACAGCATTCACACTGCAATTGAGGCAATAATACAAGGAGCCCTGCGTAAGGCTATGGCAAATGTGCGTGTTCGTGTCACCTGAAGGAAGTAATTTACCAAAAGCGACTCGTGTAAGGAATTGTGTCAAGTGCTCTTTGCAACAGTATAGAGTAATAACATGCAATTATAATGTCTAATGCTGAACTATAAGGTTTAAAATGGGTCACTGTTCCTGCCGCATCCTGTATTTTCTACTATTCTATAATATTTCTATTTCCTATTATGTTTATAATTCTTTTCCAAAGATCAGTATTCGAATTTGATATTTGGAGGTAAACTGAATATTCGTATTTTTTAAATTAGTGTAAGTGACACAGCTCTATTTAAAAATTAAATTATAATTCCCCAACTACAAATGTAACACGTTTTCTCTTAAACGAATCTACAAAACAAACAAAAAACTAATTAAAAAACAACAACTTAACGTTCCAACACAGAACAAAGTATATATAAATTAATTAGTCTGTCCCACTATGGAACGATTCAAAAACAAAATGCTTTTCATCCACCACATCACTCATAAACAACCCTCACCACCCTCTTACCCCCTGAAAATGAATTACATTTAGTAGTACCCGGATCTGCGTTTAAGCTTCCAAACAAACAGGCTTTACCCCCTCCCTGCCCTTTCTACCACCCAGGCTTTACCCCTGGTTTCAGTCATTTAATCGGCGTTGAGCATGATCAGGCATATAGCCCTGTTTTCAATTCATGCGGCCGTTAAAACTTGTTACATATTTCAGTACGTACTAATTATGACTAAGCTGTTTGCGCCACACATCATGGTTAAAACAAAATAATAATTAACGAATCAGATAGAACTATAGTTTAATGCGTCAATTTAATCATTGGTTAATGTGAATATATCAAAGTTTTTCTTTTCTTTCTCTCTCACACACACATGAAAATTAACAAATGGATGCACACGTGGAACCCTTTGATAATAGTTGGGTAGAGAGGGAGGAGATTAGAGGGTTAATGTAGCTATAGGAGGTTAACTTTGAGAACAATAATGAATCGTACTGGCGAATCGACTTGACTGTGATTAGATCTCATGTAGGTATTAATATAATGTAATTTTTTTAGTGTGGGTCTGTTATATTTTTAATAGTACAGAAATTTAATCCTGATTTCAAGAATGAGGTCAGTAGGCCACTGAAAAGTCACAGCTTTCCTTCAGCCAAAAATATAATTTTATAGAAATATATTTTTATAGAGATCTTTTTTTTGCATTTCGTTTTCCTACCTGTTCGGGCTGAATACCCATATGAAATAATCACATGGACTCGCGATTATCCAAGGCTCCATATTAACCGAGGCACTCATTCTGTCAAAGTGTCCAATTTTAACACAATATTTATACAATAGTTTTTTTACTTCAACTCATATATAAATATACAGTATTAATATAGCTAGTATAAAGTATTGTTTACAATACTTTTATACCATACTGTAGTTAAATGCCCGAAAAGTGACGCGATAACCAATTACGAACTACAGCCAGAACTCTGCGCATGGCTTTATGCCACTCAAAATGCTGAGTGAACTCGGGAACGCATGTAGGACGTTCGGCTGATGGTCTGTACTACAGTACAATACTAATAATTTCGGGGGTAGTTGGACTACACGCTCCGTATCATCCGAGATTTCGTATCCGAGGTAGGATATGTCCCAATTACCTTGGTTAATCACGAGTCTACCGTACCTTAATGGGTTAGGGATAGTGAAAGTTGAATTTAAAGTAATTGTACCCAAATTTGCGTGGAGGGTGAGTGTAAGACAATTTAGGAACAATCAGCTCCATTACACCCAACGGGATGTAAACTCCAATATTTCTTCCAGCATTCCAGTCTATTGCGAAAGTGACGCCTTAGACCAGACATGTCAAACTCTTTGATCATAAGCGCCATGCTGAACATTAAAAATACTGAAAGGGCTACATTTGGTTCAAAAAGGGATGACGATACTGGGAAGTGACGGAAGTTACATATTGAAGAATCTAGAACCATATTCAGAGTAATGAATGGAAACCCAATGTGAAGACCTAGACAAAGATGGGGGGATATTATTATAATTAACCTGATAAATATAGGGTATAGTTAGGTGGACTGGGTAGAACTAGCTCAAGATATGGATATGATGTAAATAGGTGGACTGGATGGAACTAGCTCAAGATATGGATAGGGTGTAATGAGGTGGACTGGAAATAACTAGCTCAAGATAGGGATAGGGTGTAATGAGGTTGACTGGATGGAACTAGCTCAAGATAGGGATAGGGTGTAATGAGGTGGACTGGTTATAAATAGCTCCAGATAGGATAATACCCCTTGAAGAATTTGTACCTAAATTACAAATACAGTTTCATTTTTCGAGTAAAACACTCCCTAAATATCCATTTTAAACAAAATTGGAAACGCAATATAAAAAAAATAATAAAAAAATTAACTCATCAGTAAACTACCCTTAACTAGAGGACTAGGGTCGAGTTATTGCCCTATAACATCTAAATATCAAGTGTGAACAAAATCCATCCAACCGTTTCAGATCCGTGTCCTGAGACAGACGGACAAACAAAGAAACATGGGGGTAAGGGGGCCTGGGGTGACAAACAAAATTGTAAAATCCACCTTTTAGGAGTTTGGAAACATATAAAACGTAAAGATTCATAATTATCTTGAGATAGAAAATGTTCACGATTACAATAATTCCTCTTAATATGAGAAAGTAAAAAGAAATCGGTTTTAATATCCTTATTATTGAAAAAAGACAAATTAAGATCATCTATAATTTTAAGACTTACCATCTATTTCTAACCAGAGATATTAAGCCTTTTATTTACAGCAAGGGCGTAAGCTTTAGGCATTAGTCTTGTGGATAAAGCATACGTTTGTAATATACAATTTATTGTACAGTTAATTGTACATGAAGAGCGAAGCTTGTGAGGTCGAAATGATCTTGATAGGCCTATAGATACAGCCGCATCAGATATTTTATTCATAAACTTCGATAAATGACACCTGGACACGGGAATCAAACCCAGGACCCTTGTATTAGACCGCCAATACTCTACTCCTGAGCTATACAGGTTTCGTGCCATGTTTATGGTAATTTTTTTAATCCATAGTTTAAGGTGGGGATGTAGGAAACGTGAGTTAAGGGCAGTGTTTTGGAAGTTTTTATAGCAAAACTTTTTTTGGCAAAAATAAATAAAATATTTCTCTAATAGAAACAAATAGTTTAATTTTCTTCATATGGTGATATCAACAGTTGTTGAATATCCATTATGAACGTAGGGGTATTAGATGAGAAACTTTTTATAGAACCTGAAAAAACATTGCCCTTTTCTAGCGTCCCCTAAATCCCCACCTCAATACTACATGAAAATCCGGGTTCTAGTCATCAATCCAAGGTACAATACGCCGCGCCGTGAGATAGATAGTGCCAGCAATTAGAGCTACAGCCCTGTGTAGCAAGTTGCGTTTAGAGGTATCTGAGGTTAAAAAGGTCTGTTCAGAACACCACTGATACCTGCACTCAATAAAAGGAGTGATGGCAATTTGAATGTCTATCGGCGACTTTCACTGACCTTATCCGTACAAATACATTTTATTTATTTTTAGCAACCGTTTTGATTACACGCATGTGTAGTAATTACGGTCTGACACCTTAGCTCAATAGCTGGGGACTGGATGTTGTGCCTGTCCTAATCTTAAGATAAATTATAAGACACATGAAGCTACGACAAGCCTAACCAGCCGGTAGTGGAAAATATATGGCTTGAACAAAAAACTGACCCAGGCTGGAAACAGAAATGGATGTAATGTAGTAATTACGCTAATATATATAAAAGGTAGAATTTAAGGGAAAATGTACTCAAATTTGCGTCAATAGAGAGTGGGAAACCACCCAGAAAAAACCTCTTAATACACTCGAGCGGGATTCGAACCCCAATATCCCTGTTATCGTTAGTTCAGCCTATTGCGTGATTGAAAGCTTCGCCCATTCGATCACAGAAGCAGGTTAGATGTTATTAATAGTAATAATATTATTATTATCATCAATGCATACTTCTTATGATTTAGTAGACTCACTTCGAGACATATAATACTGAATGGTAGGTAACAACGTATAAGTACAGTCCTGTCCCAAAATGTATTGCCTTGGCAACAAACCTCGGGCTAAATTTTATCAAACTCTGTTTTGTTATGAAGTCAAGTATATAATCCATTTGCCCAGTGCTGCCGTTGAGTCAATTCAACTATCCATTTATAATAGAAAAGATTTCATCTTTATAAACGCGTTAAATAAAATAATCACACTATATAATCTTGTAAATGAATTAAACACGCACACCCAACCCCGGATGTTGAAACAAGCGAGGCAGCGAGTATCATTTTGCGATGACCGCATGTAACAAAACATCGCCTTTCCTCCCTTCAATTCTCTGTCTGTTTATTGGTGGTTGTAACATCACACTATATCCCCGCACCCTTCCCCCCCTTGCTATATTTCCTCCTTCTCCCTAACCTAACCCCCTCCACCCCAATGGGCCCCTTTCGACCCTGTCCGCAATGCACGCCACTCATTACTGTGTTAATGGAAGTAATTAAGTCCCACAAACCAGGCTCGTAGCCAATCAAATGGGGCTAATATATCATCCTACATCCCCTACAGTTTATTACACACTATACATACTGGGCCTAGTTTGGTGCGAAAACAGTTTAAGTCGTGATTTCACCTGAGTGGTGTGAATATATCCATTGGAAAATAAATCACCACGTCTTACTACTTGTTCAGCTTATTCGCATTATGTACTAATTACGCTAATGTGTTAGAGATGAGGAAGGTTGAATTTAGAGGAAGTGTTCCCACCTTTTTGTGAAGGGATCGTGGGATACAATTTATTATAAACCACCTTCAGTACACTCAACCGAGATTCGAACCCCCGGTATTGAGCGAGGGATGCCTTAGACTAAGAGGCCACCGAGGCTAGTCAGCATAAAATAAAAACGTGACCAGCTTCAGTGATAAAATCGTGGTAAAATTCACCCTCTCTAATCCCTACACAATAACGTAGCTAGTACATAATGCATAGAGCCTGAACGGGTAGTAAGGCACTGTACTAAATATATATCTATTTTAGTAACACGTCTCACTACCCATTCGGGTTATACGCTCTAAAAATCATTTAAAAATAAATACTAAAAACGTAACTTTATTTGTTTAAATTTTGAGTATTATTACCGATTGTATCTGTTTATGTGGATTTCTAAAGAACTAAACCGATTATGGGATAAATGCCTGCTTTTATAGATATTTGAAATTTTGTAATTTAATATTTGTTGTAGATTTTTCACTTAAAAGCTACGCATATAGTAAAAAAACTATATAGGATACATGAAATTTTTTGAATTTTCAAAATCCTCGATATATTTAGAATCTTATAGTTATTTCAAACATAACAAACGGATACAATTCAAATTTTCCAAGCTATGTGCTCTAACTTGGAGTTAAACTTCATATGTAGCTAGAAAAAACATAAGTTTACGTGGAATATTGTTTTTCTTATTCGTTGAAATATTTAATATCTAATAGATGTTTAAAACATTTCAGTTGGACTACATTTAAATCGACCATTAAAAAAAAGTATTATTCATACAAATGTAAAATTTTACAAAGGACTGACAAAAATAATTTTTAATCGTATGATAATTTTATCAATGTTCTCCTTACCTAAAAAATGTTTGAATACTACCTTAGAAGATGCATATTCGACATGCAAATTTTACTTTCACTTGTAAGACATCCTCTAACATTGTTTGAATCTGATAATAATAAACGTTATAGTGAATATTTTGAAACACTAATCACTTTTCAAGTATTTTTTAGTGTTTTCTAACAGTAGCGGAACTTTCATATTATCTACATTTAAGTTCAGCCATGTCAGCAATCAGTCGGCTGACACAAAACGAGCGAAACTCTTATGGAAACCAAAGCAAATGACAAATAATGGAGAAGATCACGGGAAAAGAGTTTGTTTTCATACCAGCGTGAACTTCAAATTTGACGTAATAGAAATTAAGAAGGTATAAAAAACTCACTATTACTTCTAATGGATTTTACTATTCAATCTTTTGATTTTTATTATTAAATTTATCTCTTGTTATATTTATCTAAATTAGAAATGTGATAAGTTTTTATTTATTTTAAAATAAAAATGTATGAAAGAAATTTAATTTTGTATCCACTTTAAGATATGTAAAAACTGTCAGCATAAAAAGAGGATTGTGTATCCGTTTCAAGGTGACATGGCGGCTGAGTACATCTAGAAAGGCCGACAAAGAACTAATCGATCTCTCCGAAGATACCTCATTCAAAATTAATTTAAACCGAGGGAAAAAAAACGTATGCAGTCCTGAATGACTGTTTGGCAAACGTATACAACTATTTTTACTGAAGCTTAGAACAGAAGCTGATCGCTTTCACATCTTCGCACATCTGACCGACCGACCAACCGATAATTAGAATCAAAATAGAATTTCGAAACAATATGCTGTTGTTGAACATTACTTGCACCCACTTCTGTGGCCACATGGTCTAAGGCGTCACTCTCGTAATTAGACTGTACTGTTGATAGTAGGCAGATCGGGGCTAGAGTCCCGGTTGGGTTTACTGGGGGGTGTATTTTCCTAAATTATTTAACACTCTTCCTCCTCACAAATGGGGGTGAACTTCTTCTAAATTTAACCTTCCTCATCCCTAACACATTAATATAATTAGTACATATGCGTAAAACCAGGACGGATAGTAAAAAGAAGTGCTAAAAACAAAGCAAAAAGTCTAATCTTTGGCCGCGCTTCTCCATAAAAACCGACCTGGAAAGCAATCATATTCAAGACCATCCGACTAAATCAGTGTATGCACCTACAAACCAAGATACAAGCAGAGACATCTGCATTTACTTTTCGGAAATTATTTGAAATAACTCGTTGAATGGAAATCGTGTGTGTCATTCTCTTACTACCTGTTCAGGTTACTCGCATGTATGATAATTACTCTAATGGGGTAGGGGTGAGGAAGGAAGAATTTTAGAGGCAATCCACCCTCATTAGCGTGGAAGGAGAATGGGAAACCATTTAGGTAAAGCCACCCTCAGTAGACCCGACTTGGATTCAAAAATTCTAACTCCCCGTCATCAGCAGGCCAGTATAACACGAGAGTGACGCCTTAGACCGTTCGGCCACCGAAGCTGGTTTGTGTTAATTTGATTCACTACCCAACGCAATAATTAGAGAACATCCATCGTGATAATACAATCTAAAATATCTGTTCATCCACTATATAATCATACCTATTGATAACTCAGTTGTTTTAAGTTTGGGTCAGCATACATTTCTCTGTTAGCGTGTGAATTGCTGCGACACTCGAGTAGATTATTCTCCCAATTTTCGGTGAACGTATGAATCAAGCTTTAGTCGGTTATTGCAAGGAAGGGGGGGGGGGTTCTCAATGTTATCCACACTCGCCAGCCTCTCTGTGTATCTACGGGTGTTCTGCGGTCACATATCATCGTCTCTGGGATAAAGGGAACTAAGTCACATTAAAATAAAATAGCCATTCACACTATTATTTAATCTTTTTCTTTAATAATCGCGTCTTACTACCTGCTTAGGTTATACCATGACCATGACCATTACTTTAATGGATTAGGTGAGGTAGAGGAGGATGGGAAAACGTTTAGGAAAAACCCTCTCAGTAGATCCGACCGGTTTTTGAACCTAGATCTCAACAGGCCAGTCTAACCTTAGAGTGTTGCCTTAGACCCTACGGCCACTGAAGGGGGTGTCAGATAATCGTTGTTAAATTACTCTACAATGGTTATTATTAGGTTATGATTAGAAATATCCACTATTTTACGAATCCAAATATTCATTCTCTCAACGAATCTCAAATTTCAAATTTGAATCAGAATTTTGGGAAAAACACAAACACAAAACTCAGAATTTGCCAAGCAATAGATTTACCGGTTGTTCTCAATGGTTGTGAAACTTATATTCTCTTACCTTACATGACGAGAAGAAACTTAAGTATTCGAAAACAAGGTGATTAGGAAAATATTTGGTCTATAAAGAGAGGAAAATAATGGACATTGCATAAGGCTACTTAATGATGGGTTAGATACACTGTAGTCATTATAAGAAATTGTTAGGATAATAAAGTTTCGTAGATTACGGTGGGCAGGACATGGCTAGAAACCCAATGGAAAGACCTAGACGCAGATGGTAGGATAGCATTAGAATGGACCTAAGAGAGATAGGGTGTAATGAGGAGGACTGATAGAACTAGCTCAAGATAGGGATAGAGTGTAATGAGGAGGACTGGATAAAACTAGCTCAAGATAGGGATAGGGTGTAGTGAGGTGAACTGGATAAAACTAGCTCAAGATAGGGATAGGGTGTAATGAAATGGACTGGATAAAACTAGCTCAAGATAGGGATAGGGTAGTAGTGAGGTGGACTGGATAAAACTAGCTCAAGATAGGGATAGGGTGTAGTGAGGGGGACTGGATAGAACTAGCTCGAGATATAGATAGAGTGTAATGAGAAAGATTGGATATAACTTGCTCAAGATAGGGATAGGTTGTAGCGAGGTTGACTGGATAGAACTAGCTCAAGATAGGGATAGGGTGTAGTGAGGTGGACTGGATAGAACTAGCTCAAGATAGGGATAGGGTGTAATGAGGTGGACTGGATAGAACTAGCTCAAGATAGGGATAGGGTGTAATGAGGTGGACTGGATAGAACTAGCTCAAGATAGGGATAGGGTGTAGTGAGGGGGACTGGATAGAACTAGCTCGAGATATAGATAGAGTGTAATGAGAAAGATTGGATATAACTTGCTCAAGATAGGGATAGGTTGTAGTGAGGTTGACTGGATAGAACTAGCTCAAGATAGGGATAGGGTGTAGTGAGGTGGACTGGATAGAACTAGCTCAAGATAGGGATAGGGTGTAATGAGGTGGACTGGATAGAACTAGTTTAAGATAGGAATAGATGGTGGCCACCAGTAAATTAGACAAGATGAGCTTGATGTTTAATTCACAGACTCACTGATCCATATATAGTTTTAAAAACATATGGACAGTGCCATAATTACAATGATTTGCAACCTGTGTGTTTATAGTCTTTGAAACTTAACCATAATTACAATCTTGTATTGTACACTTGGCAATTTAACATCCCTCCTGGGTCGTAGATGGCTGTGGTATCTGATAGCTCACGGTACTATTGGTCGCTCATATATAGATGGCGATTCCACACGTCCATCACAGACTCAGCCTTAAGCTATAAGTGAAGAATCACCCTGAGCGTGGGACGAATCCTGGATAGCTAAGTGGTAGAGCAATTGGCACACCAAGTCAAAGGTCCCGAGTTTAATTCTCGTGTCCAGGTGTAATTTTTGACCTAATTTAAATTAAACAATATATGTCGTGAGTTGGACCAAAACATAAAACAAAATCCCTTTGTATTAAACCACAACTACGTAACTCATGTTTATAGTGAATAATAAATTAGATTACACATTTATTGTTTGTGAAATTTCAAGGAAAATTTGTTGATATAATTTATAAATATTAATAAGCTTACATCATTCGTTAGTAAGCATGTACTCGACCTGTATCGTGTCGAAATAATATTAATATACTGCTCTATTTAATCACTTCAAAACTCTCCTATAACAGTTTTTAAACATTTAAAAAACCAAACAGAACATCAAGGGAATTAGTTAGTTTCCAACTAAATACTTTTTGACAAAACACGTTTTAAAACTAGTTTTATGTTTGAAATTTAAAATATTTTCGCAGCGGGATGTATATATGCAATAATCTCCTTTTTTTTATGCTTACATTTTTTTTAGCTAAAGTTATCAACTAATTAAATATAAAATTTAATAAAAATAGTTTTATAATGTACAAATCAAATGTATTTTTTACCAAAAAAAATTAATCTTGCTAAACAACTATTTTAGTTTACTTAAAATTCAAAATAATCTCTATAATTTATTTTATAAACTTGTATTTATATTTAAAATTAAATATTAAGAATAGAAGATTATATCAGGTAAATGTATTATTATGGTTTATGCTGGAAACTTTAATAATTGTATTTAAAATGTTATCCAAATGATTGTAGTAAATGCTACAGTTAATTTGATTTGTTGACTGAATTTTACCTACTCTTTAATCGTGTCTTACTATCTATTCAAGTTTATACGCAGGTATGATAGCTACTTTAATGGGATAGGGATGTAAAAGGAAGCTATTTAGAAGTAATATACTCGCATTTGTGTGGCAGGAGGGTGGAAAATCATTTGGGCAAAACCACCTTCGGTAGATCCGACCGGAATTCGAACCCATACCTCTCCATCATCAGCAGGTCAGTCCAACACGATAATGACGCCTTAGAATATTCGGCCACTGAAGTGGGTACGAAGGTTTTATAATCTATAATATTTGAGGCTGGATTATCAATTTTATTATAATAATCTAATTTCCCTTTGTTTAAGTGCTAGACAACAGTCAAGATTTTAATAATATTTGAAGGTTGAAGGTAAAATTTTATTTAGATTCAATTTAAAGCTAACACAAAATTGATCGATTTATAATCCATCTTAAGACTAGTAAGGTAATTCGTTGAGTGAGTATTTCTGACATTTATCTTGCGTCCAGGAATTCAATAATGACTGGCTGCACTAAGGGATAATTTACCATTCAATAATGTTTATATTTTATATTAGAGCAAATATCAACGTAGCCCCTCTTAATTAACCTAAATACCTTATAATTATTTGATTAAGAAGGTTGTATAAAGAATATTAGTGCAAATTTTACGAAAATTGGTATGAGCAGGAATTTTTAGATATGGAATATGAAAGACAATTTTCTGAGCTAAGATAAATTGATTATATAAAAAAAATCTTATCTGATGCTCAGTATGAGTTTGTAGATTTATTTGAATAACACAAGCCAACCAGTGCTAATAAATGATCATCACAAGTCATAAAAACACATTCATTCGATTGACCTTCACTGCCTTGTTTTCTAACAAGTCATAATAAACAAGCATTCCATTTATCTTCATTGCCTTGCTTTCTAACAACTAATAAATCATATTAAACATTCATTCCCTTGACCTTCACTGACATGTTTTCTTACAAGTCATAGTAAACCAACATTCCATTGACCTTCACTTCCTTGTTTTCTTACAAGTCATAGTAAACCAACATTCCATTGATCTTCACTGCCTTGTTTTCTAACAACTAACAAGTCATATTAAACATTCATTCCCTTAACCTTCACTATCTTGTTT
The DNA here is from genome assembly GCA_902151455.1 of Timema bartmani. NCBI lineage: Eukaryota > Metazoa > Arthropoda > Insecta > Phasmatodea > Timematidae > Timema > Timema bartmani. The sequence goes on from CABFWB010008443.1 coordinate 16,310, forward strand.
TCTTACAAGTCATAGTAAACCAACATTCCATTGACCTTCACTGCATTGTTTTCTTACAAGTCATACTAAACCAACATTCCATTGACTTTCACTGCCTTGATTTCTTACAAGTCATACTAAACCAACATTCCATTGACCTTCACTGCCTTGTTTTCTTACAAGTCATACTAAACCAACATTCCATTGACCTTCACTGCCTTGTTTTCTTACGAGCCATAATAAACCTGCTGAAACAATCCAGCGGTTCCTGTGGTTATTGTCATTATGATTATGAAAGAGGACTAAATATTATTTTTGTCCATTTGATAGCATTGAGTCCTTTTGCATGAAATATTAAATCTTGATTCACATATTCGAAGAAAATTTAGAGTGGAATATGCTCAAGTGTTGTAACAATTCAAACGTTATCAGAAATGTATGTAGACCCAGGATTCTTTGCGACGTAAACTAGAAATAGCTTATTACCGACATATTTTATTTTATATATGGATGTTTTAAAATTATTTTATTATTTTATTAACAAATCAAAACAGAACAAGAATGACACAAGCACTTTCCATTAAAAAAGTCATTACAAATTAAGTCACAACAGTTTATGCAGTTGTCTGCTAGTATCTAGCTTAGTAGAAACATGCGCACTGAGTGAGTCGGGTAGTTTTGAAATTTGATTGGTTCTCCCAAAATGATGATGTCACGCAGAAAAAGGAAATCTGAAATTAATTAAAGTTGCACTGAGCAGACAAAGACGACGAGGCTGAATATAAATTATGATTGGCTTAGAACTCGTCCCGCGATTACGTTTCTGTTATGGTTTGGGTTTTTTTCGGCAAACGTATGAATTCAAAGAAAATGGTTGCATATTTGATTCCACATGGATTCCCACAAGCTTAGAATAAACCATGTACACCTCGTTTATCATGCAAAGTAGCTTTCTTACCTTGATGGGCTACACTATAACCCTATATTATAAACCAGGGGTTTCCAACTGGTGGCCCACGATGCCTTTTTTTTTTCAGCCCACGAAGTTTCTTGGTAAAGTAATCTACTGTAGTAAAATTGATGTTTTAACCGAGAGAAACGGAAAGTTTTGACTTGAATGGTAAAAAAAATCCATGAAAACTCCAATTGGTGTTCATATTTAATTTCTTCCTTACATCTGCAGTATCATATTGACGTAAATTTTAAGTCGGAAAATTCGTTTAGCTTGTAATTAAATGTTTAAGCTACCACTTCTTTTTCCATTCACAATAATTACATGCCTGTTCCTTGTTTTAGCATAACTTAACGAAAATTGGCCGATTATGATGCGAACCACCAATAGAATCGTTGACTCAATTAAGGCCTTCAGGAACTTTTAAGCTGGAAACCCCTGTAATATAAGTTACACCATAGTGGAACAATGCATGGGTAGCTTGCTACCTTATAGGGTAGACAAAGGTACACTAAAAGAATATAATCGGGTTTTAATGAAATTATGTTTTATTTCATCAACAGCACATAATATATGAGATAACACATTCCACCAGGCCAACTATCCCTCTCCATGATACCGAACCCTTATGAGCTCACACCTGTCCTCCTCCACACATGTGTCGGTGTAACATTAAGGTGCCGACATATACGTAGGAATATTGTGATTTATGGGAGGATTTTTTTCACCCTACCCCC
>CABFWB010008444.1:0-17975 GCA_902151455.1 Timema bartmani
ACCCATCCGTGAAGCGGACGAGACGAGTCTGCTATTACAATATTTGTTTAAAGTTTGACTGAACAACAATGACTTCCAGGAAAATCCTGCAGTCTCATTTGAATTGAAGCTTTAAGTTAAGTTTTAAATTAATATCGCCGAAACATAAAATTTAGAGTCCATGATGCCAAACAGAATTTTGAAGCAAAAAAAAAACCTAAGTCTAGTTTGAACACTAAGTGTCTCACCTAAAAGAGTGCAGAGAAATGAGTAACTCGGCAATAGAGTCCAGCCGTTTTATACACACAGTCACAATCACGTGTTCTCATTTCGCGGGAAGCACGGTCGTGAAGAGGGGTGAGGGGAGTGCACAGATCCTAGACGAATCTCCGATGACCGGGCAATTATTCAAATCGCGCGCCGGTGAGTTGGCCGGTTATACCAGGACGCTTTGCTGGCGCGCACGGACCATGCGCATGTAGACAGTCCCTTGTTTTGGGTCAGGCGCCTTGGCAGACAGTCGTTGAACCATGGTCAGTTTGTTTGATACAAGTCGGGCTGCGAAGCGTACGTAGCGTTGGAGCCATGTTCCATAATAGCCAAATGGGGGCAGAACTGGTGAGCCAAAACAGTCTTTTCTCTTTCATGTTTGTAACAACGTTACATTATGATTATAAACATGATTATTATTATTATTTTATGAATATCATAATTTTATTGATGATAGTTAAAATAAATATTTTATGGTGAGGTTTTTTTATTACTAGCCTAATAACTTATTATTTGGGTTAATATATTAAGAATCACAAGTGTTTAAAGTTGATAAGAATAGAGATGAGCTAGGTGATCAACTTTACCGTACCTTTAGTTGCTAAAATTGATCACTTATAAATTATAAAATATAATTATACAAATAGTGTTTTTTTTAGTGGCAGAATATGGTTCTTAAACCTTTATTTAACTTCACCTTCTTTTTTGAGATTTTTTCATGTCTAAATTAGAAAATTATTTTTAAAAAACCTCTAATTCTGATCAACTTTACCCAAAAGGACGGTACATTCTACATAATATACATACAAAAGGTGGTCGTTTGTCTGTTTGTTGCTCAACCACGGCCAAACCACTGTACCAATTGTGTTGAAATTTCGCATGGATTTAATTTGGATGTCCTGTTAACACATAGGCTATATTTGTTTCTATTAAAATCCATTGTAATTGATGTTTTTCAAATATTCAGTCTTAAACCACGTGATCAATCGTATATTCCTATTGAATGTAAACAATTTTTTTTCTGTCTTACTTGATTGCAAAATCAACTGAATACAAAGCGTAATTACAGAATACATTTCAATCTTAAATTAAAAAAGTAGTAATCCAACATAACATCTCATCAACTATATACTGTATAATTATGTATTTAAAAAAAGGCCTATGAATCAGTTAAAAGAAACCAATTATATAAAATTTTAGTTAAGTCTGGGTGACACAAAATTCTTGTCAAGATAATTGAGTTATATTTACAATAATGCATAAGATCTTAAAGCACTTGTGCTGAGTGACATTTGCACGGAGTGACACTAGCGCAAAACAACCCCTTACCCAGCGAACTTGATTGTGATACCAGATCGGTTTGTGAAACATGCCCAGAATGACCTATTTTTTCCTATTCTGGTCTATTCATATATATTTTTATTTATTAGACTCTTAGTGGATAGGATATCGTTTCCAGGGAGCAACACGTGGAGGTAGTTTCTTTTCGTTCCCTTTATCATTTTTCTCTTTTAGTAAGCTTTTTATGGTTAGGTCTATAGTGGCTGTTTTACTCTAAATTCTGAATGCAGGCCATCACTTTGAGGAGATTTTTAAGATTTACATTTTCTTCAAGGTCTTTCAAGGCTTCATTATTGGCCTTATCAGACTTTATTGCCGATTGTTTTATTTTCTTGACCTCAAGGTTATGAGCTTTTCTGCTCTAAGTGTTTCCGTGGAACTCAGCATCTTCTCGGAGGGTGTCAGCCAACGAGTGGACATTCAGATGTGCCCTTGAAACCAAACTGTTTAGCCTTCGGTTCCAGCCTTCAGAAACGTTGTTTGTTTAGTGCCGTCCACCGGAACAGTTTTATACATCTCTTGGAATATTGTCGTTTTCGAGCCATTGATCGACGAAGTAATTGTCAAAATCCCAGAGTTTTTCATTTTCTGGTGATTCTTCTTGTATGCATAACCAAGCATCGTCAATATTATTTAGTGGTACATGTGCCAGTGCACCACACATTCGAATGTGAAGCCAAACTTATATATTTGCGTTGTACTCAGTCACTTGATCAAGTACTTGAACCTTCCTCCACAGACATATGTGGAAGTGATAGTTGTAACCGTGAATCCTTGCTGATTTTAACACAGATTTTACTGACTAAATAATGACTGCCTCAAAATCAGTAACAACATATTTTGGATTCCAGCCAGGCAAGCAGTTTTTCACAGCTATAAATAAACTGTCGTAGGTTTCACGCTTTTAGTTAGGCAGAAGTGCGTAGGTGACAGGGAGTTAGTTTCTTCCAAAGAACTTCCTTGATCAGCGTGGATAGTGAATATCTGGCCAAACTGCTTACCGGAACTTTTCATCGTTCCATCAGTAAAAAGAAGATGATGTTAGCAAAACAGCTTTTACTTTTGTGCTGGCATACGTTAATATCCTATCCCGAGGCCCGTGATTGTCATCCTGATGAAGCAAATTTCACCCATCGTTCATATTTAACAGTTGTTGAGGTAAATTGACATCTCCTGCATGAGTTGGATCTGTTATTGGACCCAATTATTTCGTCCAAATACGATGCAATGGTTGTTTGGTACTTGTTTACGCTGGCATCACCGTCACAAAGTCGTAACCACGATTAAATATTTGGCCAAATTCTTCTGCGTAGATTTTTGGGATAGAGTCATCTGCTCTGCTTCTCTCGATCGTTTTCTAGCATTGGTTATTTGCTTTCTATCTTCTTTTGATTCTAATTCTGAGATCCAACTATGACATTGCACTCCTTAAACTGCATTTTTTTAGTTGAAATACGCCCTTTACACATCTTCTTAATAATATCTAGATTGTTCCAGTAAGTGACATTCTCCTTGTTCATATAGTCCAGTATATATTAATATCCGTTGCCTCACCTTAATTTTAAATTTATTTGAGTGATTTTTGAGTTCAATTTATTTTCTGTTTGTAAATAGCTTGTTATAATACGCAAAATTTTGTTCTCTACAACTTTATTTCCAACAAATTTGTCTTCACTCATTCGCTATACACATACCAGCCCCACAATGACGACGTACATGATGTTATTTGTATGGGACAAAAGTTTTAAGCTATTTTGTCATTCCAGGGTTGGCCAAATAAAAAAAGTGACGACATAAAATGTAGATAATTATATGCTTAGCAACTTTTATCTTGTAAAATGGACGGTTTTGAGAAAAGTTAAAAACTGTATTGTGGCCACCATTTTCCAAGATGGCGGCCTGAGCACANNNGGGGGGGGGGGGGGGGGGGGGGGGGGGGGAGATTCATAGAATTTAAATCGAAAGAACAGAAATAATATGCATACACGTTCAGTTACTTGTATGAATTTTTTTTCTGAAATATCTAAACTGACTGGTCTATATTAAGGAAGACGCGACAGAGAGAGATGCGTGGAGAGAGACGCGTGGAGAGAGACACGTCGAGAGAGACGTGACAGAAGGATTGTATTGGAAAATCTTACGGTGAACTAGATTCTTTAACACTAAGATTAAAGAAACAAGAGGATTCTTTCGTCACCAAGGATAGATTGCCAAACGTGTAGATTATATTATTGTTTAGAATATGAAGGGTACGTAACTACAACAACAAGATCTAGTTGTCAACTCCAAGGTTTCAGAGAGGATTATTTTGCTTCACATTAAACAACATAAAAGGATTTGCTCGAAATATCTACAAGATGGCCTATGTGTTTAAATAAAATGAATGGTGATCATTGTTTTGACGCACAAGATGTTCCAAAACGCAAAATCGTTCAGGCAAGGTCGGGTTGGAAAGAAGAATCTAAAGACTTCTTCGACTCAAAGAGGGAAGGAAGTTTGGTGTGCATCAACTTAGAAAAGAAACCTACAAGAAAAGATTCGAAACATTTCATACTGAAGAATCAAATAGCCAAAGCTATTGTTTATGCTTTTATTGAGGATTACTCTATCTAGATATCATATTCTGAAAATTGAAAAATTACACCTGGACACGGGAATAGCTCAGGCTTATTCTTCACTCATATTTTAAGGCAGAGTCTATGATGAACGTGCGGTTACGTACGTTTCTAAAATATAGTCAGTACGCTTCTTACTCTGTCGTCGTAGGAATGGATCGCTATGAAGTCATCAGTAGAGCAGTTTTCCGCGTCACGAGGATTTAGGAATAAAGTCAATGAGTACTGTAGATAGATATAACTCGAAACCAAGTTCACCAAAACTTAGAATTAAGTGTTGAAGATCTGCAGTGTACGTGATTACGGTTTTGTTTGAAAGCAAAGAGAATACCAAAATACTGTATACGTCATTTGTACTGCCTACAATGGTGAATAACTGCAAAATCAGCTTTAAAGAAACATGAAACGTTCCATCTATGTAAATGACGCTAAGCTGTTCTAAAAATTTAAAGTTTATTACCGTAGAAAAAAGCAATTTTTTTTTCGCTAGCATTCGCCAATAAAAAATGTTCTTCCTTACTCGTCTTAGTGTCGAATTTTTCCAAATAAGAATGCAGCTCCTCCAGTGTTTTTGGTAGTATGGGTATAATCGAAGAGTGAGCATAGTGGATGAAAATATGAAAAAGCCATGAAGGTACCTGATATGACAATTTGGGACGCAATTCATTTGTTGACTAAACAAACTTGGTATGCAGCTCATTTGTCTACTTAGAATTATTGGGACGTAGTTCGCACGTTTCTTATTCTAGGATTCAAATTCGGGACGCAATTCCGAAGATTTGCAACGCGTAGCCTTAGGATTGAAGGCCAAAGCCGTAGAAACCCCCGTGCCACGATCTGTATCAAGTGAAGTTGGTTATTTCCATCCTCACCAGCGATCGCGCAGTTCGAAGAAGGTTGTTAACTCTACAATGAATGATAAGGTGAATATTTTGGCCTTAAATGGTAGAGCGGGGTATGCCATACCCCAGTAAGAAAAAGATCATTAAACTAATACAAACGATTATATTTAATATTTTTCGCTTAATATGCATCATGTAGGCCTATTATAGTTACATATACTAAATATAAAGTTTTTCTAGATTATTTTTTATATAGAATAGCTCACTCAGCACAATCCTGGCACAACATTGCCCGATGTTCCAAACACATAGGCTTCTTGCAATATTTACAGGTAAGTTTTGTTTTTCTGTCTTTGCTTCGTGGACAAATTTGACACCTTTTCATTGTCATTGGTTGTTCATGAACCACTTGTGGTCTGATTTCAGCTTCTCGTAGATTTAGTATCTCCCTGATGTAGATCTTGATGGCTCTAGGAATGTTTCCAGATTGACTACTCATTACTAGATGATCTCTTGTCAGTCTTGCACCCGGCTCTTTCAAAAAGTGATGTCCATTATGTTTTGGATTACCTTTCCCGTCTGGATTAGCCAGTACAAACAATATATAGCAATTTACGCCACAATTATCAAGCATGGCAAATAACATCTGCATAGGCCATCCCTCCTTTATTTTTGTTGTACGCTATCACTGTATCTGGATTTCCTGTTTCATTATCAATTCCGTCATCGTGGTGCATTAAACATGGTACTATTAAGACATTCTTTTTCTTTTTGGGCGAGTATGAAATAAGGGTTTTGGTCTTGTCAAACCCAAAAACAGAAGCGTTGATGGCCCTCTCCTGAAAAAACATAGGAGGAATTTCTGGCTTATTTTTGTTTAGTGTGCCTACCATTGTAATCTTATGGTCCTGCAGTATGCGGCCAACAAGTGTAATAGTGGTAAACCAGTTATCACAAGTTACATTTCGTTTGGAGCCTGATGTGGTTTCACTTAGCTTACGCACGTAATACTCTGGTGCCAGCTCATTACGTAGGCGATCATTGATTTGTTCTGTGTAAGGTATTGCATCATACATATAGTAAGTTTTAGCATCATTAATCATGATTACCTTGATACCATATTTGCCCGGTTTATTGGGCATGTGTATGAGAAAAGGGCAACAGACTTTGGTTGAAACCAATTTCTCGTCTATCGTTACGTGTGTACTAGATGAATAATACTTTCTACATTTGGTAATGAAAATATCCCTAATATGGGTAAATGTATCAACCACTACCCTTCTTGGTCTAGTTGTCTTATGATCAAATCGTAAGCAATCTGTCAAAAAGAGAAAACGTTTCATTGACATGGTCGCCCTGAATAAACCATTACTATAAATGTGTGACCATAACTATTCTACATTTAGACTGCCACTTCGTAAAAGGCCAGTCAAAAAAAACAAACCAAACAAAGCTTTGATTTCTACAACATTAGTTGGTCTAACAGTATAGTTGTCATAAGAATACTTTGCGGAGTTCCTTTCAATTTCTTCATTTGTTTTAGTAGATATTGTATTCAAAATATTTCCACAGAACAAGATACTCCATCTTCTATTGGTTTCTTAACATTTTCTGCCCCTTTTTTAGGTCCCGGCCTAATTATTAATAAATTTTGTGCAAGAGACCTACCTCGTCTGCTTGGATGTGTACAGCTCTAAGGGAACCCATTCCGTCCATAGACAAAAAGTCCCAGTAGAACGTCTTATGTGCTTGGTGCTAGCTCTGCTACTTGTTCTTCCACATCTCCTTCTACGTGTGTACTAGATGAATAATACTTTCTACATTTGGTAATGAAAATATCCCTAATATGGGTAAATGTATCAACCACTACCCTTCTTGGTCTAGTTGTCTTATGATCAAATCGTAAGCAATCTGTCAAAAAGAGAAAACGTTTCATTGACATGGTCGCCCTGAATAAACCATTACTATAAATGTGTGACCATAACTATTCTACATTTAGACTGCCACTTCGTAAAAGGCCAGTCAAAAAAAACAAACCAAACAAAGCTTTGATTTCTACAACATTAGTTGGTCTAACAGTATAGTTGTCATAAGAATACTTTGCGGAGTTCCTTTCAATTTCTTCATTTGTTTTAGTAGATATTGTATTCAAAATATTTCCACAGAACAAGATACTCCATCTTCTATTGGTTTCTTAACATTTTCTGCCCCTTTTTTAGGTCCCGGCCTAATTATTAATAAATTTTGTGCAAGAGACCTACCTCGTCTGCTTGGATGTGTACAGCTCTAAGGGAACCCATTCCGTCCATAGACAAAAAGTCCCAGTAGAACGTCTTATGTGCTTGGTGCTAGCTCTGCTACTTGTTCTTCCACATCTCCTTCTTGATCTGCAGGCTGTTTGTCGTCTTCATCGATTTGTTTATCCATAACAGCTTCTGGTTCTTAATCAGTGAGCTGATGTTGGTGAAAGAAATCATCTTCTTCATTTCTTTCCAACAACTCTCGGATTTCATCGACATTCAGTACAAGCTTCATGTCTTCTGAAAGTATATTAACTAGCTAGAGTATAATATATATTTATGGATAGATGGAGAAACCCTAATTAGTGTTTTTATATCCCTTATAGTAAGTAAAAGATAAATAAATACGAGGAAAAATGTGTTTCTTAAATGGTGAGGTGGGTACAATACACCCCATGGTGGTAGTTTGTTTATAAAAATAGTTCCACCTACCTTATAACAAGAAGTCACGTCATCCACTGTGAAGGTCAAACTCCAGACTGAATTTACATGGGTCGAAAACAAAAGATACCCCCACCACTCAAGCCTGGCAACAAAAATAATATAAGCTGTGGTGTGTAGTACCCCACCTTACCATTCTAGGGTTAATAGTGTTTCGTGGTTTTTATTGACTTGTCAATACTTGTAATATATTATATACGTTGTCCATTTTCGAAATGCCCAGCTAAATGCATAGCACCCTGAATAATCCCAGCTATGATTGTTCCCCTTCATTGGTCAAGCTAATACTAAACGTCTCTTGATTACTGCTCTTATTGATTTACTAGCATAAATACTTAATGGATTTGATGAAACTGCACAGCTCCACATTAATTTGCAAATCGAACACTCTCAACAGCTCTGGATTTTGTGGGACCATCCAACCAACTTAAACGTTCGAGAACGGATCGCGGCCGAGCGCCTCCAGGGTCGAGAGGTCATCTACGATATTTGGTATATCCGTCATGCCCGTCAACGTAGCTCTTTGAAAGCTGTTTGAATAATTTTTGATGCGTGCATGGAGAAGATCGTTTCAAAAGTCCATTTGGGCCATGAACCATATGTTTAATTAAACTTGCATGTAGCTGTGGGTCTATGTTTGAATTTGGAATCTCTGAAATTATACCGAATCTATATAGTTGGGTCTGATTTTTTCCTGAAGTCATAACAGTAGCTGCACGTGGAGCAGTCCTCGTTTTTGACACTCCAAAGTTTACATAAAACACTTTTATTGCCTTTAATTGCATTGGTCAGCTCCTTGAAGACATAGATAATGTTTAAATGACTTATAAAAGTTCTAGAGTAAATCAACATAGTATAAAAAATATCGCACTCAACTCTATTCAGTATTTCTTTAGTTATAAGCGAACATATTACGTAAATAAACTATCCTTGGATCTGTGTATTCAGAACAGCCAACTAAACTAAAATATGGGCTAGCTTTGGATTTACTATTGAAATGTAGGTATTGTGTAACTACTCTTTGGATTTTACGATCAAGTTATACAGAAAAATGATTAATTCTATATTCAATAGGAGCATTCATCATTGATCACGCATTTTAAGACAAAATCTTTGAAAAACATCGAGTTTATTTGATTTAATTCCTTTGATCAATAGCCTAAAGCCTTCCTGGTAAAAATCTACATAATTAAAAAAAACTGCACCGCAATCGGTTAAGCGGTTCCAGAAATCTTTGGCAACAGACATACAGACCGACACTTAGTTTGATAAGTAGCAGAGATTATTTTAAGAAGGAGACCTGGACATGGGAATGTAACTCAAGACTATTGTCTTAACACGTTCAAATCAGTATCCACATGCTTTTGTTTGCAACATAGTCTAATTAATGCTTGGGCACAGCCAAAATGTGAACCAAATAGTATTTTAACATTGTATATTAGGGTTTATTTTTGTTGTAATTTTTTTTAAATTTCTCTTTCATTATACTAATTTGAATGCTTTAAAGAAGATATCAAATTCGCGACCCGATCCGTGATTCTGTGCTGCCCGTGGACCTATAAGTGAATCAACATTTAATGTCGCTCGATTATTCTTATCTTAAAAGTTTTAGTAATAAACCATTTGGAAATTGGTTATTGGCTATCTGTGGAAATCCTCCAAGTTATGTTGGTGTACCTAATTTTTACTCTTTACTTTCCAACGATCGATTTCCAAAAATGGTAAAATATGCAAATGTGCAATATTTGGCAGCATAATTGTGTGAACAGTAATTTTCTCCCATGGTGTTGAGAGACTTCCCACCGGGGTTTTCATTTATCATAAGAACATCACGGCTCACAGATACACATTTGTCATTAATTATCAAAGTGACTTCAACATTAGATTTAAAGTATAGCCCACACTCTTGCTGCAAAAAGTTTTAAATTTCTGAGGGGGGGGGGGATAAAGAATAAGTTCTAACGTTTTATATAATCTTAAATTTTTACTTAGAGGTAGCGACAATAGCGATTTTTCTGAAATCCAGTCCCCTAAGTATTTTCAATTTTCAATGCGGCTCTTTTTATTAAACGAGTTTGATACGCCTGCCTTAAAGAGTCAATAATTTTTACATTTATGATTTGTGAAAGATAAATTAGTACTGATCAGTTTTTTAGTATATTAGAATACAGCAATTATATTATATGTATCAATATCATCATTAGCATAATCATTGTCAACAGCTGTTTCCAGCCTGTGGCTGGGTCATTTTAGTAAAATGCCTCCAGCTTTATCTATCCTTCCACCATTCTTCCTCATTTAATTGCTTATATTCTGCTCCATTCACCTGCACACTTTCTGTTATCTACTCCTCCCATCGCTTTCTTTGCCTCCCTTGTGATCTATTTTCCTTCATACTTCATTTCCAACATTTTCTTTGGCATCCTCTCCTTTTCCATCCTCATTACATGCCCATACCATCTCAGTCCTACTTCCTCTACCATCTCATGTACTCTATGTACTCCTACTCTTTCCCGGATAACTTCATTCCTAATTATGTTTCTCCTCGTGACAGCTAACATGTAGATCAAGAGAACATCAAAGTTTTTTTAAATGCTCCGTCAAAATGTATGGTATTGAACCCCGATTTGGAATAATATTTCACACTTATACTAACCAGCTGAAGCATTAATTATTAAGTATTACATTAAAAAAGCATAGGTCTGGCTTAAAATAAGTTGAGAGCTACACCACATTGCTCCTTTTGGGTTAAATTATCTTTCGGTTGATCTAAGTTCATGCATTTTACTATAAGCACTGTCCAACGGCCATTTGAATTATTTAATTGAAGGTAACTTAAGGAAAAGACTAAATGTTGATTAACTGCATCCACATCCATCTCAAGAAAACAAAACCATATTGTAGACTGTTTGAGGTTTGTCTTTCCGAAATAGTCAACAGTATCAGCCCCTGACGCAAGGCCCTAACCATAAATGTAATATTCGGGAGGATTTTTACCTATGATAGCCTAGAGTGAACTCCCCAATAGGAGAAGGCAAGAATTTTTTTTAAATATTAAATAATTATTGAAACAATCTGTAGTATTTTTAAACATAATTATACTTTTATTACTCCAGAACAGACCTGCTCTGACGCCACCTGAACCTTCGTTTTGAATTAATCTAGTTTATTATATTTACTATTATTTCTAGTATTGATACTTAGTGGCGCGTTTACACATTTAGATAATTAGCGCAAATACATGTATTAATTATCTATAGGTGGCTATTTATGTAAATGGAATCACTATTATTAAATGTTTGGAGCTTTGTAGGATCTACTCTTGAAAACAATCACCTGAAGTTGTTGGGAATCCACCATGACATCACGTTCACCTTGGCCTTTTTAACCTTGGAGTGTTGCTTACGGCTGCTACAACAAACAGCTAAAAGGAATAAAAAAAAAATGGATTTCCCATGACGCTCAAGGTTCTGTGATTGATGAAGAAGATTAAATCCTTTTAATTTTATTCAAGCCAACAAGATAAGAGTCACGATCACATTGTTTTCATATTTTTTTATTTTCTAAAACAACTTCAAGCGTAGCAATTACATAAACCTTAAATATTACCGGTGAATTCGGCACTACAGAGAGTTTAGCATCCGTCATTTAATCCGGATTCAAACCAGACAGAATGAACTGGAGATTATTTTGCCTTCAATTTTGTGATATCCTATCCGATAATCAAGATAATGTTGATACATCCCCTTAAATTAATACACATTATCATTAAGATTTAAGAAATATCAGATTTTAAAAATTAAAACAATGATTAAGTTATACTCAGGGTTAAAATAAGTGTTTATTATGTTCAATAACCTTTTTATCTAACTTGAAACTTAAAATATGACATTAATGAATATATTGGCGTCACATTATACGCGAACAGAGTAGTCAGTCTTGTCTTGTTCTGTTGGCCAGCGAAGGTTTTGAATTCAAGTCAGCTGGACTGAGGTTTATTTTGTAAAATAGTTTCACACACCTCTCCACGCAAATACGGATGCACTCACTCAAAATTCTACCCTGATCCCGCCTACCCTATTAGTGTATTAGTGTCGGTAGTACGAAGCGGAGCACAGAAACAGAAATTTTTTATTTAAATCCCAACAATATTTACTCAAACAAGACACTAAATAATTTTATTTAATTAAAAACAAATCAATGATATAACGGTAGACCTTAATACATTATTACGTTCAACATAATAGTTATAAGCGGATTGATTCAAGGGTTATGATGAGCAAGGTTGTTTGAAAGGAAATGTACCTGTATTAGCGTGGGGTGAGAAAACCACACCGATTAATCATTTGATTAGGACTATCCTCGATGTATCCACCCAAGATTCGAAACTTGACCTATCCGTCACCATCCATTCAGTCTATTGAAAGAGTGAAGCCTTAGACCGTTTGAACACCAATATGGGTTGAACCTGATCTTAATTAATTTTAGAGCTAATAGAAAATATTTGATATATGTTTTGGGCAACAGCTAAGGAATAGTATTGCAACCAATAAAATATAAATTAATTCAATTTTTTTTTTAAATAGCGAACTTATATCATTGTTGTCCTTGTCATAAACGTATGATTACATATTACTGAGCTCATAATTTTAGGTTGTGTTCTTTCACGGCACAGCATTTCGTGAGTACGTGACCGGGGGCTCAGAAAGTTCCTTTGAAAAACAACATAACTCAATTTTATATAGGCTTAGAGATATCCATTATAACTTACATTTTGTTGAAAGAATTGTCTTCGAAATACATTTGTTTATACACTTCATTAATGTTATACTATTTAATTTGAAAACATTCTCATAAAATTTAACACTCTGATTGTTTGTGGACAACAATAGAGCAATTTGATTTACTTTTCGCGAGTGGTGAATACATGGTTTTAAACACTAAATAAATGTTGTTTATGGAAGTACCGTTTATTTGGTTTCCTATTATGGTAGAGGGGAATATCCTAGAATATTCTACATATGATAATTAAAGATGTGTATAGTATTGGTTGAAAATTATATACGCACAAGGCCGCACTTATATAAGCATCAAAAGAGTGGATTAATCCTCATTGCACGGGCGTACGCCTGCTCTCTTTAGTTAGTAAATTACCTTCACAGAATCTATTGAAGGGTCAAACCGGAGTTAGGAGTTAGAAAACCACCATCATGGAATGTGCTGGCTCCAGTATGACAACACTAATGTTCATATTCACGACAGTTGCAACCACGCTGGCCTCTACAAGAGGAGAACAAAACCATATTAGTAAGTGAATTTATTGTTCTTTTTATTGTAATTAATAATATGGACAGTTAATATACGGGAATACATTTAAATAGAGCTCAGATTGGCCTTTATTGTTTATCCTGTAATGTAAGGCGTCAGGCTCACACACAGCTGGATTGTGAGTGGTGGGAAGGACTAGGCTCAAAACTTGGTCGGGAGAACGTGGGATAATTTTCCACACGTGATTTATCATTATTTTTTCCATTCTTTCCAAACTAATGCGAGTGTACTTTTTACTAAATACCCTCCATCCCTCCTATCCTTTATATTAATTTATGATGGCCATATTTTTACTAAAAATAGGACAGAAAAATATTACAAAGGAGACTCATTTATACTTTATCATATCAAGAGAAAGTATTGTAATCGTGAAAAAATCAATCTCAAAAGCCGAAGCCAAATAAAGTAGACTTTACATTTCTGTCTGTGCATGAATGTCTGTCTTTCCGTTTGTCTGTCTGTGTCTGTCCGCATGCCTGTCTGTTTGTGTTTGTCCAAACGCATGTATGTCTGTGTCTACTCGCACGCATAACTGTCTGTCTGTGTCTGTTCACACGCATGTCTGTATGTGTCTATTTGCACGCATAACTGTCTGTCTGTGTCTATTTGCATACATAACTGTCTGTCTGTGTCTTTTCGCACGCATGTATGTCTGTCTGTCTGTTCGCAAGCATATATATCTATCTTTCTGTGTCTGTTCACACGCATGTATGTCTGTCCCTGGCCACGGATCTAAAACGTTTATATGGATTTTGTTCAAACTTGATGTTTAGATTCTGTCACGATTTATTTTTTTATTTTGACCCTAGCCCTAAAATTAAGAGTAGTTTACTGATGAGTGAGTTTTTGAATTACAAATTTGTTTAAAATGTCTCTAATGAATTTGTTTGAAATTGACATCTTGTGAGCGGCTTTTAAGTAGAAAAGCTTAAAGCTGTCAACTCTTTCAATATAGCTTAATTTTGTATAAATTGGCTCACTGATTTAGATGTAGTGGAGAATCCGATTAACTGTCTGACCCTGATGCAAGTTATGGGAATCACTAGACAATTTCAAAATTGACATTTTATCTACACTGAATTTGGAAGTGACTGGAGAAGGAATTACATTTATATGTGCCGTATTAGACATTCAAGGCTCTTGAGAAAGTTTGGATAAATTAAGCAAATCATTAATTTGATAAGATAATATATAAGTTGTTATTCATTGTTGACATCTAACAAAGATACAATCAATGAAGTTTCCTTTTGATTTCAAGCAAGTTAAAGAGAGGGTGTCGGCAATTACTCTGCTTTAATTTAGGGGAACCCCTGCTAAAACAATCTATAGTAGATATGGTGCCTATGTGTACTATTGGAATATGTAATAAGTGTTTTTTGAAGATAGTAAGTCTATAATGTATTAATATAAGATAGCTTCGTTAACTCAGTCACTCATTCATTGACGTACTTTTATTTTATCAACGCGTCATACTACCTGTTCAAGTTATACGTACTATGATAATTACTCTAATGAGGCAGGAAGCATTTTAAAGGTAATCTATCCACATTTTTATGGAAGAAGAGTGGGAAACCACTTAGGAAAAACCAACCTCAACCAGGAAAAACTGAATCACAAACTCAGATTTATAAAATCCATAATTTTCCTCTAGACATCACACAATATCAAACAAAACCGTTTCCCTGGCTTGCGCCGTTAAAAAGAAAATACAGAAATTGACAAACAAGCTCGAAACTTTGATTTATTCCGCTGTCCTGGACTCTAAAGTGCTATGGAGATCAAAACATTGTCCCTCATATTGAACTTCTACTTTAAGAATCCTCACAAGATTTAAATACAATGTAGTAAGTATTACAGTATCTGTATCAGGGTTAACTGTAGATTTGAAACAGAGAGGAATATTTTTTTCTAATGCGAAAAGTAAATTAGACCAAACATAATTTTTTCAAGATTTAAATTTAATCATGCCTCTGATACTGTATAGTGTCGATTAGTGAGATAAATAACAAGTCTACGCTTATCAAAACGATATGAAAGTGAAATATTCGAAAAATGTAAGTTTTTTACATCAATATTAAATAACATTTAATATTAAATTCACATATACAGTGATAATTGTTTATCCAGCTGTAATTAAATATGGAAAGTATAAGGACTCAAGAGAATAAACTAACAAGGGGAAGTTTAGGAATATATCATGCACGCTATTTGCCATTAGTGGATGACAATCATGCATCAGTCGAAATCTATCTTGCTTCATCCTGGGGTGAAAAATTTAATTATTAAAAAAAAAACTACAGTTGAACTAAGTTTCTTAAACTTGGTTCAACTGTAGTTTTTTTAAAATAATTAAATTTTTTATTCTCCACCATTTATAAGATTTTTCAAAGTAGAAAAACAACACAGTACACCTGAAATCTAATCTCGCCGTCTTCGTTAAACCAGACAAGACTGGGTTGACGCCTTAGCCTGCGTTCCCATCGATGAGATTAATAGTTAATACTGGTTTGGACGCAGACAGAAATTAAGTTTGTGAGATGGAGCTTTGTGATTACATAATTAAATATTACATATTCATTACTTAAATATTAAATAATTAATTTTAGTAGAGGGTTCGCAACATTCGCTGTTTCATGAAAAATGCTCTTCGGATTAAGTAGTTTGGGAACCTCTTTACTAGAGTGGTATTTCTATATATTTAATTACCCATTGGTTTCGTTAAATTGCCTGTAAATTTATATGGTGAAGTAAGGACGTGTTGCTACGATATTTGAACGCTTAAATTAACACAATATCTTGCAACTCACACCGGCTGGTGAGAAAGCTGAAATGAAAGTCATTGGTCTCATCCAGTCTGGTGTGCTTATGACAAGGAGCTAGAGGTTCTAAGCCAAGCAAGGTGTACTTAAATAATTTTCCCTAAATAGTTTTCCCCTCGAACTCAACCCAAATAATAGTACATTTCCTACACATTCTACCTTCCCAACCACTAACCCATAAGTGTAAGTATCCCAGATGGGTATTGGCAGGTAATGCACAGATAGAAATATAAAACATTAAAACTAAATTGTATTTTAGACTTAGACCTACACATTTACATTTAAGAACGGCGCATATTATTAACAAAACACATTTACACACAGCCCTAAGCCAACGTGTATATATTGCATCACTTTAACGATCTCTTGTATTTTATTATTAATTTCTAGCAGTTGTTTACTATAGGAAAATATCATTGGCACAAAAACAAGATTTGTATTGTATTTTCGTAAATGTGTTACTAAAGGGAAGTAATAACACATGCCATAAAAATGTTGCAAAGTTAACAAGGACCACAATCTCAGTCTAATTTTTTATGTTTTAATATTCTGCCGAGAGCTATGTTTCCTATTTATGTAGACTCACGAACAAAATTAAGCCAAACCATATTTAAATTTCTATCCCATTATTTAAACTAATAAAATGTCAGATTTTATGTTCGATTAATCAGACACTATTAAACAAAATATAAATCAAAGAAATAATATGTAGGCCCCTATATACAGTGTTAGATTAAATTTTGAAAAATATGGATATTACTTTAAACGTTCTCACGTTTTTAAATAAATATTAAATAATTAGTGACAGATACATAAATTGTTTAAAACTAATCCAGATAGTTCTTTGTTTTCGTAAACACTAGCATAACATATTATATCAGTTAGAGTAATTAGATCTGTATGTAATTTATAGTTTTTAATATATACCAAGGACAAAAGTAACGTAATATAAACTTATTTTATCATAGTAAAAAATGTAAATTATTGATAGATTTAAAAAAATGGAGCATGTTAGAGCTTTGGCTTACCAAAATGGAGTAGGATTCTTGTGCCAGTTGGAATTTTCAAAAATAATATATTTTCAAAATGGATACATTTTTACCCACTTATTATCTGTACCAAATACTAAAAATAATAGGTTGTGAACTTTGAATAATATATTGTCTTGATTTGTCAATATTTCAACAGTAGAAGGGCTTATAGAAGCAGTGGAGAGTCTGAGAAATAACCAGGCTTTCGACTTGGTCAAACTTGTTGATAATCCCCTGGATACTGACACAATGTTGAGCAGCACCACTTTGTTCAAACGAATTAAAAGAAATGTAGAAAATGAAGTCAATTCTTTATTTCAAAAAGCTGGGGACAGTCAAAAATATCCAACTCAAGGTAATTAGAATAGTTACACTTAATTGTTTACAAATATTTTATATGAATTTATTATATTAAAAAATATATTGTTAGTTAAGGTCAGTTGTGTCGGATACAATATTTGCTACAACGACTTGTAAAATATAAAATGTAAATATTAATGTATTCTAAAATAGTGATACAAACTTATATACTTTAAAAATTATTGAAATAAATTATTATTGAGAAAATGTAATTTTGATATGAAAAAATGTTATTTAATGGATAGGTTTAAATAACAGTATATATGATGAGAAAAAAATAGTAAAACAAGTAGATAATTAATTTCGATTACCATTAAAAAAAATTTGTTACCACTCAAAAATATATTAAAATTTTGTATTAGATTGGTTGCAATACCACATATTAAGCATATCATTCTTTAATATTGTAAAGCTCCGTATTAAAATAATTTTATAATGTTTGTTAAAATGATAAATATCTAATTTAATAAACTTTGAGTAAGCCACCAAATGAAAATTCTTTTTTTAGTACCGTACTTCAGCAAATAAGAGGTGGAATCAAAAATACTTATTTAATTCTAAGGTATGGTTTTTAAGAATTATTTTTGCTATCCATTCTGAATTTATTTCTTAAAATAGAAAATAGTTTTTTAATATAATTCAATTTATT
>CABFWB010008445.1:0-17965 GCA_902151455.1 Timema bartmani
TGCCGGGACCGAGGATTGAACCCCGGACCCCCAGCACAGAAGTCTGACACCTTACCCCTAGACCACCAGGTCACCCAATTTTACATTAGAAAACGGTGAAATTGAGAGGAGTGAAACGTTTTACCATATATGTATGCCTATATTTTAAATATAGCAATATATATAATACAACAAAATTTAAAAATAAGGGTTTTAAAAATGTATTAAACTGATCTTAATTTCGTTGTCAAAATAATGAATGAAGAAAACCGCACTTCGATGCATTCTCTGATCCAATTTACCGGTTAATTGGTTGTGAGAATGACTTTTAATGGGAGACATTTTTAAACAATAAATCCTTTTGAGGTAGTTATATATTTTTTAAATCAAAATTGTGGTTATAGATTCTAAGAATTTTATGAAACATTATAATTAGCTACTAGCTAAGTTATTGAGTCGGATTAGCAAATCACAACATTAATGATAATTTTACCCACTTTGTTGGTCACATTGTCTAAGACAGGGGGCTCCAACGTTTTTAAACCCAATTAGATTATCAGTTTGCACCGCGGGTCGAAGATGTATTTAGTAATCCCATAAACCATTATTTTCAGTATTGTATTTTTTGTTGGTAAATCTTTCAAATTTTACCAAAAAAGAGTTTATTTGTCTCCCAAAATGTATTATGAAATATGTACGCAGCACGCACACTTTCCCAAAACAAATTATCATTATAAATATTAATTTATACATATTCTTACTAATCGAATAAATGCATAGTATAATGTAGCCTATTTAAATACATATTTTTATTTGAATCATTAGTTATTTCACACCTGCCATCGAGGGTCTCCTTTTAATTTTCTTCCAAGGTACCGTCAGGACCACATTCTCAGTGAGCGTGTACCACCAGTTGAACCACGCTGGTCCAAGGTGTCACTCTCGCAATAGACTGGATTGCCGAATATTGGAGTTTGAATCCAGGCCAGATATACTGAGCTTGGTTTTAATTAAATAGTTTCTAACTTTCCCTCCAAGAAAACGTGGATACATTTACTTTAAAATCTACCTTTTTCTTAACTACAATAATAGTGTAATTAATATAAATGCGTATAGTCCTAACGGGTTGTAAGACGAGTTGTAAAAACAATTGGGGGGGGGGCGACCCCTAAACACCCCACTGCTTTAAATACGACCCTAATATTAAAATGACAAAAGTGTGGTAGTCTATATAAATGATTGTATTATCTGAATTGGATCTAACAAACCACCCCTGTTCTTCAGTTTCTGTGATTCATCACCAGGGAAGTGGGGCTAAAACTTTGCTCTTCCAGGTCAACTGATTCTTGATCGAAACATCAAACGCCCTTGTCTCTACAAAACCAAAACGAAGGTTTGCTTGGTTAAAAAAAACAATAGCTGCGAAATACTTCAGACACAGAAATATATTTCAAACCTAATTTTCTTTGGAGAGGGCTATAACCCTACTAAAAGAAACGTAGCGACGCCAGTGATCGTTTTAAAATCACTGAGTGTTTTACATTAATTTTAACTCATTGTTTGATTCACGCTCTCAGATTCTACTTTCAGATTCCACGTTGAACACACGTGATTATTAATGACTTGAACACAAGGATTAAGGCTATGGAGAGCTGATGCACCTGCACTACCGCTAAACCTCTCCATTACCGGTGATCTAGCCTGTTGAGAAGTTAGACCGCTTTATACCGCTTGACCACTTCTGCGGGTACATGCGCTTGGAAAAGTGGGGTTGATTTAATTGTATTAGAAACATCCTTGAATTATTCTTCGAATAACTCGATCCCCGAGTGCTTTCTCACAACAAAAAAATATGTATTTGTGTATTTACCCTGCTCGGTGATTACGTGGGTCAAGGCATAGATCTTGTCGTGCCTGTAGGTGACAGGAGGAGGATGGATTTGAATCCCAGCCGGGTGTACTGAGGTGTTTTTTAAAAAATTGGGTTTCGACTATCCTTTGTTCACACGAAAATGCTTGTACATTTTCTTAAAACTCTACTTTCCTCATTCCTTCCCAATTAGTAGGCCTATAACTATGCCAATAGCCCAGAAGGATAGTAACACTTGGAGTACGTCAAAGAAACAAGAGGTTTACTAACAACTTTATCCAAGGGGATAAGTAATAAGAGGTTAATGCAGAAGAACTGCACCACCATGAGAGTGGATAGAAAATGAGAAAACCTCTGTGTGAGTAGTATGTGGAAAACAGCCTTCAGTGATTCTGACCGGGAATTGAACCTTAGGGCCAGTTTCATAATCAGATTTAGTACGCCTCAAGTGCGGCGGTATACTAAATACAAGACGTCACATACCTGAAATTGAATGGAATGGGCCAGTTTCATATGCGAAACTGCTACAACAAGATTGACTATGACCGAGGTCTCTAACGAGTTCTGAAACATTCCATTATTCTATCACGCCCTGTCCTTTCCCCCTCTAACATTCTGAGGACGAGCAGCTAGTGATAATACATCGTCTGCCTTGTGGCTGACAGCCAAGTGCTGTTGCATAACTAGGTCCGGTTGATTAACTTGGTTGTGAGTCATGAGCACCTTGGACTTTCTCTTCAAGGGCACGATGAAAAACATACGTCAACTTTCCGGAGCTCCCTCGAACATATTAGATGTTGTGATATATTATACATACTTTACATTGGCAGGGATTCGAACACAGGGCATGTTTATAGTAACGAAGTGGTTTGTTTGTTAGTGTGGTCTAAGAATTATTGCATAAAGGTGAAACAATTGTGAATTTTGGTACACTTTTAGACCACTGGCGACTGGTTGTCATTTAAGTTTCTTAATTTTTGTATATATTCATTGTTCAATCACTTACCCGTGGCCATGCGATGCCTAGTATACATTTTAGAAGTAAAAATAAAGCCTATTAATAGATAATATATTTT
The DNA here is from genome assembly GCA_902151455.1 of Timema bartmani. Taxonomy (NCBI): domain Eukaryota; kingdom Metazoa; phylum Arthropoda; class Insecta; order Phasmatodea; family Timematidae; genus Timema; species Timema bartmani. The sequence continues at coordinate 2,926 of CABFWB010008445.1, forward strand.
TGAATAATTATTTATGGCAGAATATATAATTATAATTGTATTGATCTAGTCGAGAGAAGAAAAACCAAACCATTAACAAATTACTGATTGTTATATATTTCATGTAAATACAGTGTCTTATATTAGCCTACTGATGTTATTTTATTGTTCATTATGAATTAATATTGATACTATTCTTCAAACAGATTATCGGTAGTAACCGCTTCCCCCTCTTTCCAGTCAGTACAAAGAGTGGTACACTGTAGGGCAGCCTTCCTACACTTGCACTGTCTTGTGCAGTCTTTCTTACAACCACATCGTATAAATTCCCTGGAAGCTTTCCTAGCCTAAGGTAGGGTTGGCCAGGTTGTTTCCCATACTCCGTCATTCTTCTTCTTCTACTATGAAAAAATTACCCTTGTTTTATTTTTACTAGCACCTGTTCAGGTTATACGCATTATGATAATTACTCTAATAGGATAGGAATGAAGAAGGAAACCTTTTAGAGATAATCTATTCACGTTTGCGTGGAAGTAGAGGGGGAAAACATTTAGGGTAAAACCACCCTCAGTAGACCCGACCGGGGTTCGAACTCTAGTCTCCCGGTACTAAGTAGGTCAGTTTAAACTAGAGTGACGCCTTAAACCATTATGCCCCTGAAGCGGATTAACTTTATTATTTTTTTAAGCAACACTACCTGCTAAGGTTATACGCCTATGTACTAATTAAACTAAATGGTTGGGGAGTAGGAAAGCTTAATTTAAAGGAAATACACCCGCATTTGCGTGGAGTGAGATTGAAAAACCATTTAGAGAAAACCACCCTCAGTGCACATGACCGGGATCGAACCCCGATATTCCCGTCTTGGGCAGTCTAGTCCAACACGAGATTAGCGCGTTAAACTGCGAGGCCAATGAAGTGGGTACCTCTGTTTTCAATTGTTGGCAATGTATCACCAGCGTGGCACACCCAGGGGAAGTATTGATAGGAGAGGGGGGGCCGGCGGGACTCTTTTTCCGCTCCCAAAACCACAAATAATTTAAATGATAGTTTAAATCATATCAAATAGAACTAAAATATAGAGCACTGAAAACGTGACGTGTCGAATGTAGAGGCTACATTAAACTACAAATATTTTCCAGAGCAGTGGTTCCCAAACTGTGGGTCGCGAGTCGAGTTTTAGAGGGTTAGCTATAAATATTAAATTTGTTAACATTTTATAATTATTTGAAAATAGAAAATAATGAAAAATATCTAAACGTTAATATACGAAATTTAAAAAAATGATAATGGGGAAAAAATAAGGGGTGTACGGATATGGGAATCTGGTTTAATGTTCGTGCGTGTGGCGTGAACGTCAATGCGGTTATCAACAGAAACTGGAAACCAACTCACCCTTCGCACACGCCTCATTATGAGAGATGAATCCGGTTTTTGAAAAATTATATTCTAAAATACGTTTTAAAAAACAGTAGTAAAATATTAATGATTAAATTAAGAACTAACCCCCGCCCCCTCCCCATCCTCCACTCTTCATGCCCATTAGTGTTAGAAGGATCGTGAAAGTTGGTCGTTCTAAAAATTGGGTTGTGGTTCTGAAGAGTTTGGGAACAACTGTTCTAGAGGAATTTAATATTAATATATTTTATTGGCTGCCAGCATTTCGGAGTTTGTCTTCCCTCGCTCTCCTTTTCTTAAGTACATTTCCGAGTGCACCACTGACAAAGAGAAATCAGGGTTAAACTTTAATGTTCATCCCATTGTTGAGATAAAGATCGAAACAACCAAAGAACTTAGTGTTAATCAAAGCTCCTGCGTTTCTATACTATTACCTGGATTTTAAAACTACAGCACTAGTATTGATATATATTTTAAACTAGCGGACTCGACAGACGTTGTCCTGCCCGAACGTTGGCTTTTCGTTTGGGTGGCATGATTGATTTCGATAATAAAACAAATACTATGTGATCATCACAATTACAAATTCACAATAAACTCCAATTAGTGAGTTACACAAATATTACAAATTCAGTGTTTGTCAAGACAACATACAAAATAAAACATCTTTTCATTTTTGGAATTTCGCCCACAACTCCACAAATATCAGCTGTATCAAAAAACAAACATAACTATGAATTATTCTCAGAAGTTCAATTATTCATGAACTTTTCAGAAGGTTTTAACGGTCAATTATTAATATTATATTCATTATTATAAATATTGGGGGGTGGTGGTGGGGGGGTGAAATTTTGAGGTTACATGTTCTGATATGCAAAAAATCTATTAAAAAAATCCCCCCCCCAAAAAATAAAAAAAATCCTAAAACCCGATTGCAGCGCCACCTACCGGGTCCAATTGTGAATCTAAACCATCCACGGACCCACTCAAACACACACAAAAATTTTCATCAAAATCGGTCCAGCAGTTTAGGAGGAGTTCAATGACATACACACGTACAGAAGAATTATATATATTAAGATATATAACCTAGCCTAAACCTTCTTCAAGGGAATCTTAGATTGAAAAGTCTTGGAGCGACGACGCCTCTTGCTTGTCTTCTAATGAGGATTCCAGGTTAATTCACCACGATGCAATGCCTGGTTTAGAGCTGTATTTGAAGTTAGACGAGCTGACCCAGTTAAAATCTGGCAAACACCAACAAACACTGCAACTCCCCCCTTCCCCCAAATGTTATTATATTTTTATAGCCTAGTCAACTATTTATCTAGATTCTAGATAGTTACACCATGAAATTAAAACATTTCAACAGCTGAGAATGCAACCATTGTTTAACGCAGTTTAGGAATGCGAACACTCCTGAATAAACACTTCCGAGTGAGCGGTTATCATCATAATAAAGTAATATGACACGTTTTCACACCGGTTTTCTCTTACGTAATGACGTTACACATTTGTTTTAAAGTAACGACAGGATCGTCTCTGTGGCGTAGCAGCGGGCCGACTCTGACCCGGGATATTGAGTGTTGTTTCTTAACCACTCACATGTGCTAGGGATTAGGAAGGTTGAATTTAGAGTAAGTGTACCAGCAATTTCGAGGAGATTGAATAGAAAACAGTTTTAGGAAGAAAAAAAACCCTCAGTATACCCGAACGTTATTCTAACCCTGATCTTCATTTCATCGGAAGTCGAGTCTATTGCGAGAGGGGCGCTTTAGACTATGCGGCCACCGAAGCGGGTGATAGTTATAATCCAACCCGAACCAGTAGTTCAGGTTTTATTTTGCGCGCTCCTCATCTCACTCTTGTCTACACTGTCCGGGATATCCTCATCTTTATACTAATTAGCCAAGGATGAGGTAAGGTAGAATTGAGAGGAAGTGTAGCCACATTTGTGGGAAAGGATGGTAGGGAAACCACTAAAGATAAAACAAATCTCAACGCACTTGGCCAGGATTCGAGCCCTGACCTTTGTGTCACTGAGAAAATAGACCAAACAAGATTGGTTGATGCCTTAATACACGTGACCATCAGTGTGGGGGGTGCATTGGATTAAGTGTACTGGGTTCGAATCAATGCAAGGCCTAAAAAGTATCATCCATGAGCTTTTATTTCGCAGTGTTGAGTTGACGGTTACAGGGCCTGGGTACTGTTTTCTTTTAGAATTAAAATAGTTTGTAGGTCGTCTGCTGATAAAATCATTTAGTTACGAGAGTATAAATACTAATTTTTAAAAAAATCTGGTAAGACCCCCCTCGGGATGTAAATGCAAATGATGGTGTATTTCCTTTTGGCTAGTCTTCTCATACTTATTAGAGTAGATAAAGTTTTTTTTAGTTACCCTTGTGCTAAACGTATCAATTATAAAAACACGTAGGCCTGCTCTTTGTGTTAATAACACTTAGACTCCATATTTTATACTTTCGGTTTCGCCATCTCGCTAAATCATTATAATTAGATCGTAATATCTTGAGAATTTTAGAACACTCAAGAAGTTTCATGTAGAACCGCCAACATAGATCAAATATCGCTCAATATTTCTCACAGCCTGTCAAATTCTGTATGCTGTGTTAAAAGTGACCGCTACAAAACGAACACATGTATTTACTTAAGTGCCATTTATACAACGTGTGTATTGCGGGACATAATAACTTATTCCCGTTGCAGGATAAAATTCATTCTCGTCTTGCCACGTTTGCCGGTGATGGGGAGATCGAAGTTCAAATTCCTGCCTGGTGTATTGGGGGGTGTTTATTGCTAAGTGTGTCCTCTGAATTTTAACTTCCTCATCCATACTTAATTAGCGTAGCCTAGACGGGTATTAAAATTGGGTGAAAAATAAATTCATTGAAAGAATAAATAGCTAGTTTGAGGAATTTATGGTTTGAAATGGTCACCTATTTTATTTTCCAAGGAAATTAAACAAAAATGTTTAGGCCCTACTATGCACACGTAGGCTTCCTCAAACCATGATTTAGTAAAACATAGCTAGAGGGAAATATCCTCACCTTGCTGTATTAGGGAAACGTGAGATTCATAAAATATCGAGTTTAATTTTTTTTTACGATCACAATCTCCAAGGGGTTGAAAAAGTAGAAAAGAAGAGTAAAATTGGTTAGTTAGTTTCAATATGGCTACCATCCATGTTGTAATGTTGCTATTCCAAATGTAGCACAGCTCAAAGTATTGTTTTAACTTAAACTAAAAATGTTATTGGATGTTGTTTGAAGGAGTCTTATTTGCTTTTATTCAAAGAAACCAAAACTTAAATGAGAACATAAATCTAGGTCAACTTATGTTTTGTTTAACCACTTTAGAAGACGAACGAAACTCTAGAGCTTCCCCCAACCCAAAGTTTTTATGCTTACACCCCCGACTGTAAGCTAATTTAACTAAGGAAAGCCTTCAAAATACGAGATACTCGTATCGGTGGTCACGTGGACTGAACGTTAGGCTCATATAGTCCGGTTCGCTTGGGATGAGGTGGTCGGGGTTCAATTGCCGAATGTGAATGTGATGAGCATTTAAAAAAATATTCAAGATTTCTCCACGCAAATGTGAATACATTTTCTTTCCATTCTAGTGATTCTACCCATTGGAGTTATTAAGATACACTCTTCAACTTTATCAACTCATATCACTGACACATTTACAGCGGTTTATATCCGTATTTTTTTATGATGATATTAGTAAAATTACCCGGCGTTTCCCGGGGTAGCCACGCAATGCATTGCTTTGCTGAAAACAGACAGGAAAAATCTCTTCATTTTATTTATTTTCCGACCCAGTTTTTAGTAAATAAAAAAAAAATCTAATAAAAAATTTCAAATTCCAATTTGGAGGTGCACATGTTTGTGCACAGGAGCTACTAATATTAAAATTTCAGACCTCTAGGTGAGGTAGACATCGCGCAACGCTCATCACGGACAAACAAATTCTTAATTTTACTAAGGGAGATAATTTAGTTTTTCAAAACTATTAACCATGAACTGACGATGGAAAAGTGAGCATTCACGGAGATTTCAAGAAGTAATGAAGAAATAAGTTTATATAAACCATTATCGCACCTATTTAAAATATATATTACTCGCATCGGTTGGCAGAGGGTGTCAAGTTCGTCTAGTCTGGTTTCGCAGTCGGGTTTTGAACCCAAGCTGGATGTATTAGGCGTTTTCCCCTAAACCTTAAACGGTTTAGCTCTCTCCCTCAATACATATGCGGGTACGTTTCCTTTAAAATCTACATTTCTCAACCTTACTCAATTAAAAATAAATATTCGGATATCCCGGATGGGTAGTAAGACGCCGAGCACGGTAAGTATATTGGACTTTCACTTAAGTTTATAGCCTACTAAAGCTTAGCTGTTATTTTACAATTTCTGATTGCCAAACCCTTCCTTCACCTCTGACAAGATGTGTATTAATCACAACTTGTGAATGTCTGGAATGCCAGGCCTCCACCGTGGTTCGGATCCCACGTTAAACTGTAGGTCCTCCATTTCATTTCACAATCACCCTACCATTACACATTAGCGTAAGTGCGTACAACCTGAATGGGTGATAATAATAATAATAATAATAATAATAATAATAATAATAGTTTACAATTTGTTTTCAGTCGAATCGATTTAGAAAGACAGTTCAAAAATGTACTTACTGTAATAGATTTAATTTCCATGCATCCATATATAAAACAATGTGTTATTCAACTGTCACTTTTGACAAGTGACATCAATATTGGTTGAGAAAAGAGAGATAATCTGATCTCTCACCAACGATGGGTTTTTTTTGTAGTTTTGTGCGGGATGGTTGCTGCTGGATCGCAAATACAATCTACAGGGTGTTTTACTCACTCTCGGCCCCTGAGTGCTTCTCAAGCACCAATATAGTATATTAGTTTGAAAGCTATAAGGGAATCTCAGGGGTAAAGAGTGAGCTCAACACCCTGTATATTGCAGTTATACTTTTAGTTTAGGAGTGCGTACTAAAATTACTATTTTTTTCTATCGTTTGCTAAGACTCAATTATGTTTTTAAATATTACGCGTTAAAGTATACTTTGATTGTGAAATAAATTCTAGAATTTATATATTTTTTGAAAAGTCTGGTCTAACCCCCATCCCTGTATATCCTCCTTCCATACGGAACAAATACTTTTATCAGTCAGTTAGGAAGTTACCTGCCCATGACGTAAAGGCAAGTCAAGATAGGATTTACCATGTTCATATATTTGCGTGCTATTCTGCGAGTTGATACAAAAACCGTACATTCTAAAATAATTTAAAAAAATAGTTTTACACTGTCACAAAATATTTTTTTTCTTATCTCAAAATATTTCTTTTGAAAACATGTTTAAAAAAAAGTGTACAATTTAAGCTATTTGGTTAATTCCTTAAAATGGACTGTAGGAATCTTCCTGCCAAGAGGTGGATTAAAAAGGTCCATGGAAGCATATGTCTATCTAGAATATAAAACAAGAAAAGGGTAGTTTTGAAATGCAAGTCAATGATGTCCACGAGCAAATAGTAGAGTGAGTGTTTATACTCGTCAGAAAAAGAGGGGGAGTGTTATCAACAGGTAAAAATAAAGACCTCACATAATGAACGGCTAATTTTTTCTCTCTCTATTTTGTACACTGGCGTATAAGTGTAGTAGTGTTTAGAGTGTTTCAGGGCGTCAAGTCATGATGCAACCCGCTTATCAAAATAGCTTCGAATTCACCGAGTAGGTAGGTTGAGATCCACTTCTCTAATAAATTATTCATCTAACGATCCTACTATTTTTCTGGCACACCCTTGTTGTTTAGAAACCCACAAATACTATCCTTATTGTTGAGAAACCCACTAATTATATCTAGCCTATATCTTTAGTATGAAAGTGTATATTCTTGCCAGACCCAATGTCGACTTTTTTATGTGTCCAAATTGACAAATGAAGACTTTAATATAAATATGTTGACCTGAAGATGTGCAAGCGCTATTGAAATTACAACTTTTACCGGAAGTCGAAAAGGTCACCTCCTCCGCCCCCTTCCCAGACGCATGTCTGGAACCATTGGGGCTATCGAGTGAAATTGTAGCAAATAATGTTGTCTCCTACTGAAGTTTTCTCAGGCACTTTGCAAATATGAATGCCTCATGTATATTTTATGGATTTTCCATTTTTAAATAAAGTTTCTTTAAAACTAAAATTTATATCTATTTGTGTTGTATTCTTTTGAGAAAAATATTAATTATTTTCTTTAGCTTGGAAAAAGTCCTTGTTAAAGTATTTTTTTAAATTTATACCTAAGTACTGCGCAATTTGCGGTCAGGTTTGCTGTTCTTAGTAAATATATAATACTGTATAATCTCACAGTTTAGGCCTATACAGCTTTATGATCTGTGATGAACGATATATAAGGTAATTTTATTAATCGTGCCCACGTCATAGACATCACAAGGTGTCCTTGATGTACCCAGTTCACTCAATCGTTCTTCAACAGAACCCCAATAACAACCATTTCACCATCAAAGTGTCAGCTACCAACAACAGAACACACGGGTGGAAGGAGGTGGGGAGATATACTAAATATGGCTGTCTTTCCTTTGTTTTGTAAACTACGAGGTGTGTGAAGCAATGTTTGGCACATTTTCTGCACGTTTCGTCACGTCGTGTGTCTTGTTTCTGGTTCAATCCTGCGGGTTGTTTTACTTCTAATGGCGTACGGACACGCGCTGTGTGCTTGCCGCGTCTACCAGGAAGTCAGTCAACTACTGCTCGGATGATTGCTTTTTAATTGTTACGTTTAGCATTTTGATTGGGGGGTATTTAACGTGCCCTCTTTCTAAACAGCACACGAGTTGCAAATTGAAGCTAGGACAGAACTTCTATTCGTCTGACCCACTTAAGTCTTAAGTTTAAAAATTTACTTATTTTTGGCACCACAAATCAATAAAAATAGTAGATACTTTGGTTACCACTGCATGGAATCGAACCAGGATTCCCTAAACTTGTGGTCAACAACCTAGCCACGGGGACGAGAAATCTGTATAACACTGCATTGCAAAAACCACTTTTTATGGTTCGGGGGGTCATGAAACGTTGACATCCATCAACATCTTGGGTTAGATATATTTTACGGTCGCAATTCTTTGTTCGAAATGTTAAAATATATATATGTATATGCGCTTAGCTTGAAAATGATTGGTTTTTATAAAAATATGTTTCAAATAATCATATCTCAAATAGTTTCGGCGATGTGATAAAAAAATGATAATTTACGCATCAAACCAGAACACTTAAAAGTCATTTTGCCGAGAAAATGAGGGTAGCCATTTTGTTTATAATATTGATAAATGAGTAGAAATGAAATTTAATCAAAAACGTTAAAGCCGATTTTGAGAAAATCGATTTCTTTCTCTTTTTTCCCTTCAGTAAAATATCCTTAATTTTAGGGTTGGATATCCAATTCCAAAAATACCCCGGGGCAACCTTATGAAAACCCTAGATACCAAGTTTCAGCCGATCGGTAAAATAGTTTAGGCTCTAGTCCGAGGTACAGACAGACAGACGAAAATTCAAAAATCACTTTTTCGGATTCGATTTTTTTGACTATCATAATACTTTCTCTACCTGTAAGATAACTAGAAATTAAAAAATCTCATGTGTATGAATTACGAATTTCTCTACTCATCAATATAAAAATTTAAAACAAGAGAAATACTATAAAGTCGAATGAGATGAAACTATTGTGTTTTAAAAAAATTAGCCACCAGTATCAAATAAATCCCACGTCTCACAGACTATTAAGTTTCAATTACTATTAAATAAACCTATGTTACAAGATTGTCTGTAGTTTTAGCACATGTTCTTTTTTGACAACTAAAATGTCAACACACATTGATATTTCCTTTCAATCATAGCTAACGGTTGACTAACCGGGAAATTAGATTCAAAACTAAATGCTCAAACCAGAAAACGCATCGAAGTGTAGTTTTCAGCATTCTTCTTCATTAGACAATAGAGAAATTGGGATTGGTTTAGTAGTTTATTTTTTAAAATGTGGTAACACAGTTTAACTGGTATCGATTCCACAGTTTTCCAAAGTATAATACAGAAAATTCTACAAAGATTCTACGCGTGGTTCGAGCTGTATTACCAACCTGAGCTAGATATTATCCGTGGTCAGAAACGGTCTCTTAAAGTGAGAGTGTAAGGATTGAAATTAAAGTGCAGTGTTTTTACAATTTTTGTAGCAAAACTTTTTTTTTGCCAAAGTAAATACAATATTGCTCCAGTAGAACCATAGAGTCTTCACTTGGTGATGTCAACAGCTGTTAAATATCTGTCATGAGCATAGCGGAATTAGGTGATAAACTTTTTAAAAGAGAAAAAAAAATTGTCATTAAATTTCAGGACACTCTTGAAAGATGTTAAAAAATTGTTGAAATTATTATGTGAATAAAATTAAACTATGTTTATACTTGAGTAATATATTTTTAATTTTGCCAAAAAATATGTTTTTCTATAAAAACTGCAAAACACCGACATTTTCTCGTGTCCCCTAAACTCCCACTTTAAAGAGAGAATACCGGAAATTAAATTACTTTATTTTAAAATACTGTGATCTAAAGATGTTTGCGAACCGCTGGTTTAATCTTTCACTTTGTCAAAAACAGCAACAGGACCTTCACAGAAACACTGCGTCGTACAAGAACATCTGTTTATTTAATGTATCTTCATTCTTCCAGCTTGTTAGCCTTCCCCGTGACCTCGCTATTATTTACAGCGACAATTAACTTCCTTAACTTCCTCTTTCTCTGTGTTGAAATCATTAGATCTTCTTCTGTATTTTGTTTTTTAACATCCGTTGTTATTGAGCAAGACGTTATCAAATTGCAGGTCGTGTACCTAAACAACAATTTACTGTAGCCGGCACGTTTAGCTACGAGATTAGAGCTCTTTACAATGACCTGGGATGTCGCAGGTGGGTCTACAGGGCTGATAACGCTTTTATAGCGGTATTTCACAAACTTACACGTGTCACGTACCTCTTTAGGGCCCAACCACCTAAACAACGTAGCCCTTCATTTAAAATAGATAAACAAACACCTGCTATATTGTAAAGTAGAAACGGTCGTTCCAAATTTTATATGAGCTGTGAAACAAACTGCGACAGAAGGAAAAAAAATCTTGTTTAAAAATCCATGTCATCATGTCGAAATATGCGTTGATTTGTTTATTAAACTCATAGCTCCCAGTTTATTAGAAAAATATTTTAGCATTTTATATTGTCCGTCTGTCTGATAACTTTTCTATAGACCCACATCGGTGTACATGTCTAAACGTCAAGCCCGTCTAGTTTAGTCTTCTGTTATAATTAGTGGGTGGGGTTTGAGTCCGGACCGGGGGTTACGTGGGACTTGCGATCGGTTGGATTTGTCACCGCTAAAAATTGCTTCGTGGAATTTGCGTCCACCACATTCAAATTAGTAAAACCAAGCACGTTTCAATAAGGATCATATTATGGAGTCTTATTTTGGTCTGGGACCTTAAATTGGATGGTGGTAATAATGTACTAACATTCGAAATGCCTAATTGTGAAGCTTTATTTTCCATGGACCTATCCTAACCCAAACTAAAAGTAGCCCCATGGCTTCTTTGGTGCTGACTGACAGCTCACAGCTACCTTCTGACTGTCAACATTTAGGTATATACCTATGTCAGAAGTGACAGCTGCTAAACACATGTTTTTGCAGATCATATGGTTCAGCGTAGGGATACATAATTTGGTCTGGTAACTTTTCAGAGCTGTCAGTCAGCACCAAAGAAGCCATGGGGCTACTATAGCTTATCCTAGCCTAACCTAACTAACTTAACCTCAACCCAAGAATTCGACATTATAAGAGTTAATGGAAGAACATCCAAAAGGTTGGCCTCGCGCGAGAATACAAAGAAGACAAGGACATTCAACTAATATACAAAATGCGTGGTACCTTGTATCTGCTTCCACTTAAGCATGTTGAAAATTGAGTGGCTAATCACTATGGCGAAATTTGACACGGTCGTAAATACCACTATAGTATTATGGCTGGACGCAAATCCCGCAGAAAAAAGCCTGATCGGAAATCTCACGGACGCATGTCCCACGATATAGGCCAGGTGTATACTAAGAAGGTTTTTCCTAAATTATTTCTTAATAATAATAATAATAATAATAATAATAATAATAATAATAATAATAATAATAATAATAATAATAATAATAATAATTATTATTATTATTAGCACCGCGTCTTACTACCCGTTCGGGTTGTACGCACTTACGTTAATGTGTAATGGTAGGGTGATTGTGAGATGAAATGGAGGACCTACAGTTTAACGTGGGATCCGAACCACGGTGGAGGCCTGGCATTCCAGACATTCACAAGTTGTGATTAATACACATCTTGTCAGAGGTGAAGGAAGGGTTTGGCAATCCCGGACCCCTAGCACAGAAGTCCGACACCTTACCCCTTGACCACCAGGTCACCTATTTCTTAATCATCATTCCTGCAAATGTGGGTACATTTTTGTTTATTGATATTTTAGGGTTGGTTCCAGTCAAATAAAGCCACCTTATAGTTTCCTATATTAAATACATTCACAGATATAGAACATGGCTTTGTGTTCAATCTAAAGAAAACAAAAGTTTTTGTGCTATNGTGGAGGCCTGGCATTCCAGACATTCACAAGTTGTGATTAATACACATCTTGTCAGAGGTGAAGGAAGGGTTTGGCAATCCCGGACCCCTAGCACAGAAGTCCGACACCTTACCCCTTGACCACCAGGTCACCTATTTCTTAATCATCATTCCTGCAAATGTGGGTACATTTTTGTTTATTGATATTTTAGGGTTGGTTCCAGTCAAATAAAGCCACCTTATAGTTTCCTATATTAAATACATTCACAGATATAGAACATGGCTTTGTGTTCAATCTAAAGAAAACAAAAGTTTTTGTGCTATTTATCTTTCTCGAGTGAGCTGAAAGTTTTGTATTTGTCGTCTAGTCAAAGTATCGTCTAGCTCAGCCCAACTAACAGTTCTAAGACCTACTATCGCAAGTGACCACATAATGGCCGTTGGTATCACCACATCCCTTTCATTCGTAGCCGGTGCTCGTCCCACTGAACTGGGACGGACTAATAAGAATAACGACCCACTTTCCACTGATATTAGTGAAATAACGTTGCAAAGATAAGAGTTATTTTTAAAACATTTTGGTCACATTTAAGAAATGTAGTCAAACTACCTCAAGGAATCCAAGATTTTCAATTTTGAATCCGAATCTTAGCTTACTAACTCGAATGGAATATCATGCTTCAGAAAATGTTCTATTCGATTCCTAATCAAATATATATTTTAATGTTTATAATTGAATAGTTCATAATGGCATTTAAAAAATCAAATCTAAGCTAGATTATACATTTTTAAGTCAGGTCCAATTAACAAATTAATAAAATAAAATGTGATGATGAAATAATCTACATCGAAAGTTTAATTCTACAAAAGTTTGGCTTCTAAATTTCAATTTCGTATCAAATTCCATCAAATCCGAATCTGTGATCTATTTGTATTTGAACGTAAGATTTTGATTGGAATCCTTCAAATGCTAAGATTAAAACATCGAAGTAAATTTGATCTTAGCTATAGCTTCGAATTCGTATCAGAAATTTCGATGCTTTAGCGCAGGCTTACTGACACAGTTTTTTTCTTTATATCGTCTCTCTTACATCGCATTTTAGCTACGCTAGCAGGGTGGGGTTGAGAAATCTGGATTTCATAGGAACTGCACCCACAATTGAATAGAGGGAGAGTGGGAAGCCAAGAAAAAAACTACTATCAATACAGCTAGCGGTGACTCTAACTCAAACCTATGTCAGTGTAAAATGTAAGACCCGATTAGATGAGATTGAGCTTTAGTCCACATGCTCACCAATGAAGATTGCATAAGGTACCAAAACTACTTTATTTATCCACTGGTCAATTTGCTTATCAGCCAATACTATAACCTGCTATTACTTATAATATTTTAATCATCACATATTATTATTCTTTCTTTGTTTATCTGTTAATTTAATAATTCCAGAACATTATTATTGTAACAATCTGATTGATGACTTTTTAAAAGTGACTTCATAATTCATGATGAATTGAGGTATTTCTTTAAATAAATCATCTTGCACGTTATTTTTCTTATTTTTATCTTGATTTAACTGATCAAATGAAGCAATACATATCAATTTAAGTAAATGTAACATTTAAGTGCGTTCCGTAATATTATAAATTCAAATTTCTCCTTACCACAACTATAATGAATATTACTATAATACTTTATTTTTACACTAACAAAAGTACCCAGCCAGCGCTGCACCTTAACTTGATTCAAGCAGACTGAAAAAAAACCTCTTAATTTGATTTCTTCCGACCCAGTTATTAATTAATTTAAAAACTTCTAGTCCAAATTTTAAAATTCTAGCCTTGAGGTGAATGTGTTCGTGCACATGGGCTACTAATTTTTTTAATTTCAAACCTGTGCTTGCGTGCATGTGCCACTGCACATGACAGAGAGACAAACAAAATCTTCATTTCATTAATATAGAATAATATATATTACTGTCAGACGATATTTTCTCAATTATCACTTTTGAGAAATCATACCAATAGCGATAAAATAATAAAATATTATAGTAAATCATTGTGATACTGTAAATAAAATAGCTATGGATCAGGAGAATATAATAGGCCTACTTGTGATATGTTTCAAACCCACTTTCCTATCGCAATTATTATATACGTTAGGCATATATTTATTATTTATGCGTTATGAAAAATTTGTTAGGATGAAAACATCAACAAATAGGAAATAAGTAAATATTCCGAAAGTACTACAAAATTAACTCATACTAAATGTTTGTGTGAATATATAAAATTATTGCAAATTTGTAAAAATAGAAATGATATCATAAGCATGTCTTAGCTTAATTCTAAGGAAAACTCAACAATCAGGCCACGCATGCTTTGTGAATTTATTATTTAATGAGGGAGTAAAAGCTCAACTATCAGATCATCATGCTCTATCAATTTGCCATTTAATGAGAGAGTAAAATTTCAACAAACAAGCCACTATGCTCTGTCAATTTAACAGCTGATGAGAGAGAAAAAGCTTAACAATCAAGCCATCATGATCTGTCAATCTACCAGCTAATGAGAGAGTAAAAGTTTAACAATCAAACCATCATGATCTGTCAATCTACCAGCTAATGAGAAAGTAGAAGTTTAACAAACAGTCCATTATGCTCTGTCAATTTACCAGCTAATGCGAGAGTAAAAGTTTAACAAACAGTCCATCATGATCTGTCAATCTACCAGCTAATGAGAAAGTAAAAGTTTAACAAACAGTCCATTATGCTCTGTCAATTTACCAGCTAATGCGAGAGTAAAAGTTTAACAAACAGTCCATTATGAACTGTCAATTTAACAGCTAATGAGAGAGTAAAAGTTTAACAATCAAGCCATCATGATCTGTCAATCTACCAGCTAATGAGAGAGTAAAAGTTTAACAATCAAACCATCATGATCT
>CABFWB010008446.1:0-10392 GCA_902151455.1 Timema bartmani
TCCTTGCCGTGGCTGTTTCAGGTAACATAGTCTCAGTTGCTTCAGGTAACATAGCCCCTCACTGGTCCTTGCCGCGGCTGCTCCAGGTAACATACCCCTTCACTGGTCCTTGCCGCGGCTGTTTCAGGTAACATAACCTAGCTGCTTCAGGTAACATATCCAGCCGTGATACGAGCTCTCGAGTTAATTGCACGAGTATCTTCAGAGGTATGCGCAGTAGATATGCGCAATGGCCACGTCACTCATTATACCGGATAACTGTCCGGCCTTGCGACCGGAAGTGGCTATATGCGGACAAGAGGGTCTGCACGTGATATCGCAACACGTTCCGGAACAGTTTAGCGGGCCCCTGCCGTGGTGGAAAGAGCTAAGGCACCAATCGGCCGTCGTTAAAGAGTCTTTGTTCCTGGAGGGACACAAGTCAACGCGAGCTAAGACGGTTTTAATATAAAACAATTTCCAAGCGTAAATAAAAGACTATACGTAGGTCCAACCACTAGATCTTTACTTAATTTCTTATGTGAAGTATGATATTAATTTCTATGTGTTACCAATGATCGCCGCTTGGTCATTGCTCTTGACTACAGATCCCAGGTTCGATCACCAGCGCTTCCAGATGCTTTTGTGAATCAGAGGGTATGTAACATAGGTCAACTCTGCCTAGTGAGGACAAATGAGGAGAATGGAAAAAAAAGTAACTGCTCCGGTCTAGAAAACTGAGATTGACTGCTGAAGGGGTTCGTCGTGCTGGCCGTATGATACCATCTATCCGCAAAAGTTGACACTATCTTCGGCAACAGACGGCATTTGGTATAGCTCGCTTGCCGGTTGACGCAATGGAATTTGTATTTATTCACAGGAAAATCAGTTCTTGACAGGTCGTCTTATTTTAAAATATAACCCTCAATGACAATTTGAAAACTAAATGAAATACCAGTAATTGAATTATCAGTCGGTAGCGTTCCTGGTTCGATTCCAGGCACTGCCGAAAAAAATATTATTATGTGAAATGGGGGTTACCCAGGAGAGCTCAGGAAGTGTGTTGACTCTCCCTTGCCTCCCATACTGAATTTCTATGAGCGAGAGTGAAAGGGCCTACTAATTTTGCCGGGAAAGGTATTTTCACATACCTTCCAGGGTTCTTTTACCTGCCACAATCAACATGGAACCAACGGCTTTACTTCCCCTTTGAAGGAAGTTGTGCTACGGATTTTTGTTGTTGAAAAACATCCAGCAACCCTTACTGGGCTTGAACCCAGGAACATCGACTCCTGAGGCGAGCACTTTGCCCCAAGAGCACGGAGTTCGACTGTAAAATGTTAATAATTAATATAATATAATAAAATAACTGCTTTTAGTAGTTCGGATTATAATCCTACGTGGGAGCTACCACATTTAATAAACAAACAAAAATACACTAGATTTGTATTTATTAATACATTTCAAATACAAAAATACAATGTTAAAATCTAACATAAATAAACTCAAACAAATTAAAGCATTAAATTAACACGGCATTCCTAAGTCATTAAAGTGCTCATACAGTCACGTTAAAATAAAGGGGGCATAGCACACACAAATAAGTCTTAAATGGACTGCCGTGGTAGATGAGATATTGCAAATCAGATGTTGCGCTTAGGTTAAGTATTGACAAAACCCTTATATAAACCTGTAAACATAGTTTAAAAGTTGACTATTTCAAATCAGTTAAGTTAAAAAATATCAACATATAATTTCTGTTGTGGATCATTAAGAGCTAAATGGCTATCGAATGAAGTCATTTAACAGGATGGTCACAACATATTTTATTGTAATTTGTATTTTCCTCCTCGCCTGTTTGTTCTCCTAATGCCAGACAGCTCCATCCAGGAACGTTATAAACCCACTTGATGCCTGGCTTTTAGGAATGTCTGCTCGACTATTCTAGCCCTTTAAAGTGAGGTGTGCTCTTTGTTTGCGAAGAGGACTGTACTCTATAATCGATAGATAGCGTCTCTTGTGTGTATTATGTCCGGTCGGTGTGCAAATCTGATGATTAACAGTCAATATTGCGTCAGTCAACTGCACCGCGAGAATAACGTTTGTTTGGAAACTAGACTTAAAGTGTTTGTTGTTTAATTGCGAGCGGCATCCTCCGAAACCTTCAATAGGACAGATCGGTCGGTAGCGTGTCTTTCTACTGAGCCAGGGCTCCCGGGTTCAAAGCTCGGCATGGTCTAAATAATTATGATTGATAAAATCGAGGTCATTCCTTTTTTACAGTGATGAATTAACTTTCAAGGGTGCTGGATGTTGTGCCTGTTCTAGATTTTAAGTTAGCTTTTAAGTCGTGTTCTGATACAACCAGTTTTTCAGAAAGTTCACTTTAAATACGTCAAACCTCTCGCCAGTAGACTAGACTGTCGATGACGGGGAGATCGAGGTTCGAATCTAGGTCGGGTGAACTGAGGGTGGTTTTTTTCCCTAAATGGTTTTCCACTCTAACTCCACGCAAATTCGGGTCCACTTCCTATAAATATAACCTTCCTAAGCCCTAAAACAGTTAGTTTAATTAGTACATAAACGTATAAGCAGAACGGGTAGTAAGACGCGGAGATAAACAAAACTCAAATAAAAATAAATAAATCGATAAACAAGTTTAAGACGTAAATAAAAAGTAGATGGGTTATATTTAATCCTCACGAATTAGACAAAAAATATGTTTGCTAAAACTGTAATTATAACGTTCACAGCTAATTTTAAGTTTCTTTTTTAAAAAGCATATCCGCACACCAATGAGCACGCGGGCTAAGGAGTTTCACCCGTCTGGTTTGTTTTACCGATAAAAGAAAGATGGGTGCTTAAATATAAGCCGGACGTTTTGAGGGTGTCTTAACGCTTTTCCAATGCTCCCTCCACGCAAATGTGGGTGCACTTATTATAAATTCCTCCTTTCTATTCCACGTCACATTAGTTTAATTAAATACAGATATCCCGGATGGGTGGTAAGATGTTGCGAACAGTAAAACATTTGTAGGTCAAGCCACGGCGGATATTTGAAATATTAGGGTTACCTTTTGTCAACACGTCGTAAATAAAATTAAAATCCCTCCGCTCGGAGACTCGTTTCTCTCGTAAAATTGTCAAAATGAAATCCCTAGATCCCGCTGTGACCTCTGTTTTACCTTAATAAACATTACTCGAATAAACTGGACTAGAATAATCGTAATAAATTGTTCAAATATCACACCTTGAAGAAAACGCTACAAGAAACACCCTAAAATATGAATCAATTAGCCAAAGTTATTATTTATGCTTTTAGTGAGGATTACTCCATCTAGATATCATATTCTGAAAACTGAAAAACGACACATGGACACGGGAATCGAACCCGGGACCTCTGGCTTAGTACGCCAATGCTCTAACTCACTGAGATATCCAGGATACGTCCCGTGCCAGAGGTCCCGGGTTCGATTCCCGTATCTAGGTGTCATTTTTCAATTTTAAGAATATGATATCTAGATGGAGTAATCCTCACTAAAAGCATAAATAATAGCTTTGGCTATTTGATTCTTAATATGCAATCCCGTACAGTTATAATAATTGTACAAATGGCAGCGATATGCCAACTACCGAGTCGAAGGTGGCTGCGTTATCTGATAGCTCGTGATAGTAATATAATCACATAATTGTAGCCGACGATTTCCGCACGTCCATCATAGACTCTGCCTTAAAATATGAGTGAAGAATGACCCTAGGCACAGGACGAATCCTGGATATCTCAGTGGTTAGAGCATTGGCGTACTAATCCAAAGGTCCCGGGTTCGATTCCCGTGTCCAGGTGTAATTTTTCAAATTCCAGAATCCTAAAATATTATTAAAATGTAACAGAAATGTTTAAATTTAAACTATATACTTCCCGATAGTATTTTCTTTCTAATTCGTTATATTTTAAAAACAAACCGTGGAAGAATAAAAACATTCTATGAACTTTACAGCAGTAAATATTTTATATTAAAATAGCGGTCCACACAAAACTGAACTCGCATGATGATTTAATCGTAATTTTGAAGACCAGGATCAAACGTTTGGATTTATAAAACTAAATAAAGTGTAAAAATGTCTGTCAATATTTTAATTGTGTTTGTGGTTGTTAAAATGTTTCATTGGTTCATTCAGGGTTTTGTTCGTATTCTACCTCAAATAGGGAGTAAACAATTCTCACTAAAACTATTCAAAGTTTAATTGTTGACATTGGTGATCAATATTAACAACGTTTTGTTAACAACAAAGAAGATTAAACAAAACACAGCTATTTTAACAATCAATTATTTATTAAAATTATTACTGCCAAATGAGGATTAAAAAAAATATCAGACCGAGTGGTCGTCAACTGTTAGAGGAAATTGTGCAAACTTCTCAGGATAGAGGGTGGCGTGTGGTCCAGCCGTTAATCTCAGTATTCTAGACCAGAGCTGCTGCTTCTTTATTGAAGTAGCACCTCATTTGACCTCACGGGTCTGAGTGGACACCGTTGCAGACCTACTGATTGACAGACGAATCTGGTAGCTCGAGGGATCGAACCCGGGACATCTGGATCTGTAGCCAGGGAAGCTGACGACTAGACTACAAATACAATTATTTATTCACAACCCGCTTCGGTGGCCGCGCGGTTGAACGTGCTACTCTCGCAGTAGGCTAGACTACCGATGACGGGGAGTTCGAGGTTCGAAACTAGGTTGGGTGTACTGAGAGAGGTTTTTCCAAAACGTGTTTCGACTCTCACTTCTCTAAAATGCAGGTACATTTCTTCTAAAATTATAAAGATATCATCCCTACCCCATTAATACATTTAAAACGTGTATTGTCCGGACGGTTAGTGGGACGTGGTGAAAAATAAAAAACAGTAGAATAGTGTGAAGTGATGGTAGTGACAAGAGGGTAAGGCCTGTGTAAGAGACCTGCTATGGAGAGTTGTTCTATAGGTGTGTAAGAGACCTGCTATAGAGAGTTGTTCTATAGGTGTGTAAGAGACCTGCTATGGAGAGTTGTTCTATAGGTGTGTAAGAGACCTGCTATGGAGAGTTGTTCTATAGGTGTGTAAGAGACCTGCTATGGAGAGTTGTTCTATAGGTGTGTAAGAGACCTGCTATGGAGAGTTGTTCTATAGGTGTGTAAGAGACCTGCTATGGAGAGTTGTTCTATAGGTGTGTAAGAGACCTGCTATGGAGAGTTGTTCTATAGGTGTGTAAGAGACCTGCTATGGAGAGTTGTTCTATAGGTGTGTAAGAGACCTGCTATGGAGAGTTGTTCTATAGGTGTGTAAGAGACCTGCTATGGAGAGTTGTTCTATAGGTGTGTAAGAGACCTGCTATGGAGAGTTGTTCTATAGGTGTGTAAGAGACCTGCTATGGAGAGTTGTTCTATAGGTGTGTAAGAGACCTGCTATGGAGAGTTGTTCTATAGGTGTGTAAGAGACCTGCTATGGAGAGTTGTTCTATAGGTGTGTAAGAGAGACTAGGAAAGTGGAGGCCATGGGAATGAAGTTTGTGAGGAGCATGTTAGCTGTCACGAGGAGAAACAAGATCAGAAATGGAGGAAGAGTTGAGGAAGAAATGTTGAGATGGTATGGAAACGGAAAAACACCAAAGAGAATTATGGTAAAGAAGCATTTAGGGAAAATACAGCAATGGAGACCAAGAAATAGATGGGAGAAGTGGATAGCAGCAAGTGTGTAAGTCAGAGGAGAAGAATGTAAATGCTTAAATGAAGAAGAATGGTTGAAGGAAGATAGAGGCTGGAGACGGATGACGATGATGAGAAGTTTTTGGCTTTCGGAAACACCGTCCCCAAACGAACAACCATACGTACCGAGACTAACTCGCAAAAAGCGCCTGTTTTTTATTTCTTTTATTTTTTACAAGCCCGAACAGTCGGTGGTAAACTAACCAAACCCTTTTGTTTCACACAACATTTGACAAGATGGCGTCGTCCCGCGAACACAACCGCGGAGCAAGAATCAACAAGGGGGGTGGTGGGGGTGGAATATTTCATATTTAAAACTGGAAATTCGTATGAGTTAAATATTTATACTATTTTTTATACTGCGTATGACATATTTGACCTTGAGAGATTCAGTAGATAGTTCAGTTGCCCCTGTATGTATACTTTTAGCCACTATCTGGGAACAGAACATTACCCAGGGTACACCTCGGAGGTTGTCTACACGTCGTGACGTCATGATGGTGATTATGAAGGTGTGGAAATATTAAACCCCTAATTAACCAGACCATGGTTACCATTGAAACAGAGGGAAATACCTATGTTACCGCCGGGAATTGAAGCTGGCACCTCAATATTAGTAGTCAGGGGTACTGACTACTAGACCAGAAGCCGGTCATTAATACAATTTTGTAACTACTTTGGGTACCCACATTTTTTGTGTGGACACATCAAACAAATAAATAGAAATATGTGTATCTGTAAGAAAATTAAAATTGACGTTCCAATTCATGAAATGTTACGTCCGAACAAAAATGTTTAGCACGTAAAAGGGTTTTTATTATTTTTTAATATTTAAAAAATGTTAAAAAGATATATAAACACGCAATATCTCAAGACAAACTTTATTATAAGACATACATACATTAATAGCTTTATAATATGACTAGTTTCAAGTAAATCTGAGATAATAAATAAAACATTCCTTCTTCGTGCCAGTGAGTTGTTAACTCGATATGTCGTAAAAATGTTGTCTTGGAAATATTACTCGCAGTTAACTTTTTAGTTATACGTGCTCCTTAAACTTTGTGAGCATTTTTATGGAAAGGTACTTTATAATCTGGGTTTATTAACGCAATCCATCAGCTACACTCCAATTTTCATAGGAATAAACTTTTATAAAATACAAACATGTTTTTGCAGGTCAACATTGATAATATTTTACTATATTATTATTGTTATTGATGCTATATGTTAAAAGTGAGCGTTTCAGATCATTTGACTAGACGTATGAACACTTGAAAGTAGATCTAATGAGTATTCTAGCTGTCAGATAGGGTTCTTGCTATGAAAGTCGGACTGTAATAAGTAATAAGAGGGGCTGCGCAACGCTCCAGACTAGCGCCTCTGAGCTCTCTACCACGGCAGTACTTGAAGGTATTTATTTATAAATAAAGAAACATTCATCCAATAAATTATCTGTATATGTCCACGTCATTCCCTGGGGATGTAGGCCCTGTAGGCGAGATGTTGAGGTCCCTCCCAGCCAGGATCTGAACCCAGCCCTCTCTTGTCCCACGCGGCGACCAGGGGTTGAGGTGGAGGAGGGTGAGAGTCGCCCATCAGCTTCTTGGTCAGCTGGTAGATGGCCAGACCGAAAGAGACGACGAAAGACCCGAAGCTGAGCTGTAGAGCGTTCCAAGCCTTGATGCCCAGGACTCCCAGGAAGAGGGGGATGAGGGTGAGCGCCTTCAGGACCAGGAAGATGGCGATGGGGATCAGGATCTTCTTCAGTTTGCTCTTCTTCTTCCTGCGGGCTGAGGGAACACGACATTCATCACGTGGTCGAGCTTTGCCTACTTCCCTACTGTGGGAACATCTTATTATAAACGGTGAACAGGTAGACAATATAAGATGATGAACTCTGGAAATGGGACATTATTTGTGGGACTCTAGCAAGTGAGATTAATATACCCGATTTATACTCTTCACTCACCAGAGACTGATTAACAAAAAAGTTGCTGAATTTGCGCACCAAAATATGTTCAATGTTTGTCCGTACATTAGTGTGTGAACTACTGTTTTAGCCAACATTGTTTTATGGATCTGGGTTTGTCAGGAGAAACACAAGAGCAAGGCGAATGGGGTTGGAGTGAGATATCTAAAAAATGTGTGTGGAGATACTCGTATGGACAGAGTTTATGATGAATGGGTGCTCAAGGAGTGCAGTTTGAAAGGGAATCCAACAGGTCAATGTTAAAGAAGCGTCTTACGTTGGTTTGGGGATGTTGAGAGGATGAGTGTGGATTGAGAAAATATATGAAGGTAGAGTGTGTGGATCAAAAGGAAGGGGTAGGCCATGCAAGACGTGGCTAAATGTTGTAGGAAGACAAATGTGTGAAAAAGAGAAACATTAATAGTTTTAAGAATAAAAAAGTAT
This sequence comes from Timema bartmani, assembly GCA_902151455.1. Taxonomy (NCBI): domain Eukaryota; kingdom Metazoa; phylum Arthropoda; class Insecta; order Phasmatodea; family Timematidae; genus Timema; species Timema bartmani. The sequence goes on from CABFWB010008446.1 coordinate 8,141, forward strand.
GTATGACTCGTATGGATGTTGAAGAGAAGGGAGTATGCAAGGATAGGGAAGTGTGGAGAAAGTTAGTGAGGATGGACTAAGTACGGCGCTGTTTTTTGAGCTGTATGCACGGTTTCTGGCCTAACCCGTAAGGGAACGGCGTGATCAGGTATGTATGATGTCCTATTGTTTTCTCTGATGAGATCTAACAGACACCCGATATGTTACGTGTTACGGACAGCGTTTGTCATAAATTCTGAACGTGACTAAAGCACAAAGTTACTAAATACCATTTTGTTGCAAATAAAAGGTTCCACATCACTGGTAAAATATATAAGGCCACTGTAAGTCTTAAATTGATATAGCCTATAATCTTAATTTTCTTTTTGTACCAAACATTATTTTCATTTTTTTAAATTTTCTTATTTATATGGTGACATATTGCATTATTTTGAAATGCGGCCCTCCTCAATATTTTCAATTTTAATTGGAGTTTGACACGTCTGGTCTGACGCGCTACTCACGCAGTAGACTATACTGCCGATGACGGGGAGATCAAGGTTCGAAACTCGGTCGGGTGTACGGAGGGTGGTTTTTCTAAAGTGGTTTTCACCCTCCTTCCACAGAAATGCGGGTACACTTCCTCTAAGTTCATGGGTAAAACCTGAATTGGGAGGTAGATGCGAGTGACACCTGAGACATTGTGACCACTGGTCTAACCTTGCGACTCGTCCATCCGGAGCTTGAGGGCCACCTCCCCTTGGTCCAAGTTCCTGGGACTGAGCACGGCCGAGGCTCCTGCCGGTAACATCACCGTGACGTCATCGCTCCCGATGAGACCTTGGAGAGCGTCAAGCACGCCTCCCTCCTCCTCCGGGGACTTCTGTCCGGACTCTTCTCTGACAGGGGTCACCTGCGGACAGGAGGATAGGGTCATGTCCTGCCGTGGTTGAGAGCGTCAAGACGCGAGCTAATCGATCTTTTAGGCCTTCCTTGTTATTGGATCCAATTAGGAAATAAACTAACACTAACCCGCTTCGGTGGCCGCATGGTCTACGGTGCTACTCTCGTGTTAGACTAGACTGCCGATTACGGGGAGATCAAGGTTAGAATCTCGGCCGGTTGTTCTAAGGGTGATTTTCCCCCAAACGGTCTTCCACTCTCCGTCCATGCAAATGTGGGTACACTTCCTATAAATATAACCTTCCTAACCCCTAAAACCATTGGTACTTAAGCGTATAGCCCGAACGGGTAGTAAGACGTGGTTCTAAAAGAACTAACATTAAAAAAAGTCTTGAAGATTTTTATTCCTTTGGGTGAATCTTAGTAGCATAAGCCCTCTTTAGATGACAAATAACAGAGTCAGGTTTTACCCAGGGTTCCGGGGTTTGATCCCGGATTGAGAGCTTATGGTGATTCTATGCCCCTTGTCGAGGCAAATGATGGTGCTCTTAATTTAAACTCACTTCACTAATTCTGACGCATCTGCATATTTAAAACGTGAATCGATTATTTTTAACAATAATGCTATAGGTTTACTCAACGTATTCTTATTATTATTTTATTTTTTAAATAAAAGTTTATAGAGTAAGAATGTGCAAAAAAAAAATATTCAAAAATATTTAAATGGTAAGCCACAATTTCAGAAAACAAGTTTATTTAGAAAGCAATTTCTCTCAATCTATAAAACCAATTTTAACATTTTTGTATAATTACTTTGAGAATTTTTTTTTATCAAAGTTTACAAAATTTTGATAGCGACGCTACGACTTAAGGAAACCATTAATACAGTAATAAGTCAGTCTTATTTTCACTAGAAGCTACAAGATTTACTAACATGTTTTAATACGTCAAGTTATGTTATCTGAAGCTGTCACTGTTGATAGATATCAACCTATCAATGTTGACCGAGAAAAAGATTTATATTTTCTAAACGGTTCTTCTTATGGAAATCAGACTGTATCAAACAAATTAGACCAGTGTTTCTCACAGTGTGATCCGCGGTGATCAATTATTTATTTAATTTAGTTATTTAACGAGCACTTCATGAACCGACTGATTTCATCAGCACAAGAGAATTTCTACGAGCAAGGACTAAAGATCCTACCAATGTTGACAGGAAAGGTATTTTCACACGCCTTCCAAGGTTCTTTTACATACTACAATCAACTTCCCCTCCGTAGGAAGTTGTGCTAGGGATTTTTATCCGCTATAGATAAATCCGTTGACCCCATCTGGGTTTGAACCCACGAACATCGGCTCTTGAAGAACTT
>CABFWB010008447.1:0-17959 GCA_902151455.1 Timema bartmani
AGTATTGTCCTAGCGAGTGTGGCCAGGTCCTTACAGGCAGTATTGTCCTAGCGAGTGTGGCCAGGCTCTTACAGGCAGTAGTGTCCTAGCTAGTGTGGCCAGGCTCTTACAGGCAGTATTGTCCTAGCGAGTGTGGCCAGGCTCTTACAGGCAGTATTGTCCCAGCGAGTGTTACCAAGCCCTTACAAGCGATGGAGGTCAATGATCTCCGAGGTGTGCGGTCACTTGGGCTTCTGGTCAAGCTTGGTCAAGATGTTGAGCAATACCAGACTCAACTGGTCACTAGAACGAAACAGAGAGGAACTTTGCCCCGAATAGCAGACACAACATGGTCATGTTTCACCTGGTAGCGTCCATCGTCTCAAACTTTCCGGGCCACAGCTCCATTCATGGTCCTACAGAGACAGCCTTGCTTGTATTATCCTACGGTAGGCCCAACCCATAAAGACCAAGTTGTCCATAACAACATTTTTATTTTATTTAACCCGTTCAAACACGTTTCCTTGATTGTATGTAGAGAGTTTGTTCATGATAAGTTTTTACCTGGATGACAGTTCAAAAATCATATGTTTAGGTTTTGGGTTGCCAACACTTGTAAAAAAATATCACTGTTTTGTTAAACTTTTTAATTACATGTTATATTTTAAATTTAAAATAACGTAAACTTAAGTTTTCTCACATTATTTCATTACTTTTAATAATTTCTCTTTACCTATTTCGAAACAATGTTCCAAACATAATAATTAATAGTACAGCGGTTATTCTTAATTTTGGAATCTGATCTGTGATGTGTAATATAGTGCATACATTAATACCTTTTAATATAGGCATAATATTTACTTGGAACAGATAAAATACTTGTCATTGTTTGAAAATTTAATAAATTATTTTATGATTATTTTATTGTGTTTCGAAATATTTAACTGAATACAGTATTTTTATCCACTGCGTGGGTGCATTATTTTAAAGACCTTGTTTCCGTCATGTTCAATCACATGGTTTAAATTCGTCGCTTGCCATTTTGAAGATATATTCGTTAGATCTTTAGTGAAATTGTTGTGAATAATACTTTTTTTTAAGTTGAATAAAACGATAAATAAGCTTTGTGCCCAACCTCAAATAAATAATATTAGCCTAAATTACTGTGGTTAACCATCACATTCATACATTACTATGTGTTTTCATTACAGTTATTCAAAGTGACAGCTGTTGGAGTAGGGATACATTAGGGACTATTTCTAGTAACTTTTTGAGCTGTCATCCAAGCAAACTAAGGTTGTCAATGTACTATACGTAAAAAAAAAGCTATTTATATATATGCCGCGTGTCTGCGATTTAAAATAAATAAATGTCTTACACTCAAAAAGCCTTGTTGAGAAATTAATGGGACTATCTTTATACTTATTTTCCCGATAAACTTCCAAGTGATGTTCTTGTGTAAAGTCTATTATATTGCAGCCCACCAAGCAACCAGAGTTCTTATGAAAGACTGATTATTTTAAGAGTGGCGCGACATAAAAGGTAAGGAAGGGCACGCTCATTGGTTGAAGACTTTTAGTGGGAAATATTATTATTATTATTATTATTATTATTATTATTATTATTATTAGCACCGCGTCTTACTACCCATTCGGGTTATACGCACTTACGCTAATGTGTAATGGTAGGGTGATTGTGAGATTAAATGGAGGACCTACAGTTTAACGTGGGATCCGAACCACGGTGGAGGCCTGGCATTCCACACATTCACAAGTTGTGACTAATATACGTTTTGTCAGAGGTGAAGGAAGGGTTTGGCAGTCAGATAAATCTGTGCTGGGACCAAGGATTGAACCCCGGACCCCCAGAATACAAGTCCGACACCTTACCTCTAGACCACCAGGTCACCTAATGGGAAATAGAACCATAAATATCGCAAGTGTCCATCGATTGGTATGGATAGACTGCTAGGCTCAGTTGCTGGAGCGAATTGTCCGAGCTGCCAATGGTCCACATTTCAGTGTTTTATAATTCTCCACTCATTTACCTCCCACAAATTCCAAATCCCGCCTGGCACGAACTAGAAAGTGAGCTTATGTGAAAAGATGACGCCATTTGAAGGAATTTCTCCCGGAAAGGAAGCAAGATAGCATGTTCCATTCCGTTCCGTTCTCTAAGTTTCTGTCACGATCTCGCTACTACGAGATATTTTTCATGTGTGGACATACACAAAACGCCATATTCTGTCCAACATTGTTACCAGAGAAATATGATGTTGAGGCAGAACCAGACTCGACTTTCTGATATAACTTAACTAGTAGGGCACAAACATAGCAGCCAAGTTTCTGAACACAAGTAGCACCCCAGGTATATCCTGAAACAGCAGCAGAGGGTCAGACACTAGCACCACTCCCAGGTATATCCTGAATAGCAGCAGAGGGTCATACACTAGTACCACTCCCAGGTATATCCTGAATAGCAGCAGAGGGTCATACACTAGTACCACTCCCAGGTATATCCTGAACAGCAGTAGAGGGTCAGACACTAGTACCACTCCCAGGTATATCCTGAAGAGCAGTAGAGGGTCATACACTAGTACCACTCCCAGGTATATCCTGAATAGCAACAGAGGGTCAGACACTAGTACCACTCCCAGGTATATCCTGAATAGCAGCAGAGGGCCAGACACTAGTACCACTCTCAGGTATATCCTGAACATCAGTAGAGGGTCAGACACTAGTACCACTCTCAGGTATATCCTGAATAGCAGCAGAGGGTAAGACTCTAGTACCACTCCCAGGTATATCCTGAAGAGCAGCAGAGGGTCAGACACTAGTACCACTCCCAGGTATATCCTGAACATCAGTAGAGGGTCAGACACTAGTACCACTCAGGTATATCCTGAATAGCAGCAGAGGGTCATACAAGTCAGACACTAGTACCACTCCCAGGTATATCCTGAATAGCAGCAGAGGGTCAGATACTAGTACCACTCCCAGGTATATCCTGAATAGCAGCAGAGGGTCAGACACTAGTACCACTCCTAGGTATATCCTGAAGAGCAGCAGAGGGTCAGATACTAGTACCACTCCCAGGTATATCCTGAATAGCAGCAGAGGTTCAGACACTAGTACCACTCCCAGGTATATCCTGAATAGCAGCAGAGGGACACTTGAACCACTCCCAGTATTGGGCGATTTTAGGCGACTAAATTTCAAGACCCGAGTTACCTTGTATTCAAAAGGTATTCCGATGCATATCAAAAGTACTTCTAAAATTTTCAATTGCATGCATAGTAGCTTCAATACATTCTGTGCCTTCCCACCTTACCCCCCAAAGAAAATTTTTGGGTGTATCCCTGGGTCCTTCAAATATTAACAAAACTTGTTCGTTACTGGGCACAACTTTCCTATTTCTTATTGCTGGTCAAATGTCATGGCTGTTGGAAGTTGCCAACGCTTGACGTCACGGAAGATCAAGATAGGATTTCCCATGTTAATGAATTTACGTATCCAGCGAGTTTTAAATAACGCTGAAACAAAAGCCATAAATTCTTAAATAATTCTAAAACTAGTCCTACAGTGTCACCAAATTATTATTTTTATCTTAAAGCGGTTTTTAAAGGTATTTTTTTTATGAATCCTCAAACTCCGGTTATTTGACTTGGTCACAAAAATGGCCTGTAGTAGGAGTCTTCCTGCCAGGATGAAAAAAGTAGGTTGAAGCAAATGTCTATCTATAGTAGGAAACAAGGAAAAGGTAATTTTTAAAACCACGGCAATGTTTTCAAGACGCAAATAGTATAGTGACTGAGTAAACTCGTCAGAGGAAGAGGGGAAGTGTTATCAGTAGATAAGAGGCCTCTCAGGGTGAAATCATTTTCTTCCCTCTCGGTCTATTTTGTACAAAATAACTTCGAAATCTCCAAGTAGGTTAACGTCATTAAAACAAACAAAACCATTGACACAGTATTCTTTATTCCCATCCTAAAATATAGGATTGTTTAATTTATCAGTGTCCAAGGCCTCATGTCAGCATAATTGTGGTTGTTAGAAGATAAGGGATTAGAATATCATCTCCTTCTGCTGCGCAAGTGCTTATTCAAGAAACAAAGTAAATTAATGGCGATACAGCGTTGTTCTACCTAACAATCAAGATCTTAACAACGGTGGAGCGATTGCGACAGTGGAGCGACAACCTGATGAATCTTTCAACTTAGTAATGTGTTTAACCGCTTCGGTGGCCGCATGGTCTACGGCGCTACTCTCGCAGTAGATTAGAGTTAAACTGCTGATGACGGGAAGATCGAGGTTCGAATCTCGGTCGGGTGTGCTGAGGTTTTTTTTATAAGTCTTTTTCGCTCTCCCTCCACGCAAATGCAGGTACACTTCCTCTAGATATAGCCTTCATAATCCCTAAAACCATTAGCGCAATTAGCACATAAGCGTATAAATCGAACGGGTAGTAAGACGCAGTGTTAAAAAAATATTTGTTCCATTTTTAGCAATGTTTGTTTATAACAGAGCGTTCCAATGCTTAGTTGACCCTATTATTTTAAGGGAGTTTAAGTTCTTTCTTGCAGTAATTTAAGACGAGAAACTTGAGCTGGTACATAAAACACCAGATAACACAACAATTTTAGGTCGAGATCAAACATATAATATATATCGTAGTAGACTATACGATACAGCATAGTAGACGACGTAATATGAAAGACGATGGATGCATTGCGGTACACCAGGGCCATCTTAATATAGGGGGCAAACGGGGAAGTTGCCCAGGGGCGCTTTATTTAGGGGAGCGCTTGGTGGGGGTAATTGGATTTTTGAATTTTACCATTTTTATAAAATCTCTCGAATACAATGACTGGACGGTGGGTCGACAGGCAGATGGAAAATTCTCCAAGGTGAAACTAAAACCAGTAATGCTTACATCAAACTACTGCCAAAGCCTTTCAACAACACGATGGTCTGCAAGACATAATGCATGCAGAGCATCGATGGTATTCTTCCACACTTTTCTTTCAGCTGCAACAAAAATTGCCAATAACCCATGCGAAAAACCAAAAACACGAGCTAAGGGTGAAGGCTTGTGTGCTAATTGTGCTAAGTTGGAGACCGAAATATTAACCAAATTTTGGACAAAGTTTCTAGAACGGTTTGACAAAATGTTACAAAGTATTATTACAAATTTGAATGACGTAATCCTGATGTATAATTCACTAAGTTATGTGGAAGGGCTCCGAGATAGATTCGACTACTATAATGCGAAGGAGGGGGGGAAAATGTGGATGTGAAGAGTATGAACATGTAAGAAAAAGAGTCAAGAGGAGAAAACTGCAGTGTGATGAGGTCAATAGAGACAATGACACGATTTGTGACTGCAGGGAAGATAGCAGAATAAACATATTTTTGTTTTCCATTGGTAAACTGGTTGTGGAGCTTCTATGCAGAATATCTGCATATTCAAATTTCAACTTAATATTTGGTTTTCTTAATAAATTATCTTCGATGCCACTCCATGATATTAGAGAATATGCCAAGAAAGCTGTTGAAGCATATCCCGAAGATGTGGTTAGTGAATTCATTGAAGAGTGTTCATTTCTAGGAGTTCCTCAAAGAACTAAATCTGGATGAAGAGTCACCTGGAATTCTTTTGAAAACTATTTTAAACAAAGGCCTAATCGTTACCTGTATGAATGTATAAATTGTTGTCTGGATTTTTTTATTCGTTCTACCAATGCAAGTTGTGAACGATCTTTCTCAGTTCTGATGAGGGTGAAGAATTACTTACGAAACTCAACCAGTGAAGAAAGAGACTTTCGGCGATGTCTTCTTTTGCTATAAATGCTGAATTGCTAGATGCCATTTCGTTTGACAGTTTAATTCACAATTTTGCTGCAATGAAATCACGGAAATCGACTTGTAAATAAAGAGTGAGAAGATTATAATATACAGATAATGAGTGGAATTAGCAATGACTCTTGCTTGTCCTTGGTGCAGTTTTTCTTTTTGCAAAAATCTTAGCTATTACAATTTTTAAAATTTGTTTACATTTTTGTGATTATCTGATGTGCTTCATTTATATAGAAGTAGTAAATTTGGCCTGAATTCAATCATTTGAGATTCTTCATTGTTTTGGTAAGTAAATCGATAACTTTTTATTTATTATTAATATTTTTTTTCACTTTACATAGTAGCATAAAGCAACTACTGGGACAGAAGTTGGAAGACATGGGGTCTGTGTGGGATGCATATGAAAGTTGGTAAAAGGGGGGGGGGGTGCTGGAGAGGGGGCGCCTAGCCAGCATTTACCCATGGGCGACTTTTACCTTAAGACGGCCCTGCGGTACACGATTTATCGTCCACCAGGATGCATTATCTTTTATAATACATCGTGTTATACTATATATTGCCACATATAAAATATAAATATCTGTATATAGATGTAAATATTAAACCAGTTTTTCAAGAAAGATCGCTTAGCCCAATCAGAATACCGTATAGAAAGGCTTCATTTAAGTTTAATCGACCGTTAAATTGTATTGCACAATTTTAACAAGTATATAATTAAATGCAGTAATTAATAGTAAATCGATGATTTTAGAGCATTGCAGTTCACGAGTTTTAATGGGTCAAACTTGCTATTTTATGCTTTTTGCGTACCATTGTTAAGGTAAAGTAATTAATGTATGGGGCTGACATTTAGTATAACCAGACACTCATATGGGATGTACAGAATGAATTATTTGTAATATTAACAATGTATTTTACATTATTATTATTAGCACCGCGTCTTACTACCCGTTCGGGTTATACGCACTTACGCTAATGTGTAATGGTAGGGTGATTGTGAGATGAAATGGAGGACCTACAGTTTAACGTGGAATCCGAACCACGGTGGAGGCCTGGCATTCCTCACATTCACAAGTTGTGATTAATACACGTCCTGTCAGAGGTGAAGGAAGGGTTTGGCAATCAGATAAATTTATGCCGGGACCAAGGATTGAACCCCGGACCTTCAGCACAGAAGTCTGACACCTTACCCCTAGACCACCAGGTCACCCAATGTATTTTACACTTGTTATAATTGTGCAGTAAATGTTTTACTGTCGAATGCGCAAGTAACTCAAGGGTTTGATGTGGTCTCGCCGGGTGTAGGTTGCCTTTCGCTCAAGAGAATACAAATAAATACATTTTCAATTAGAAGGCCAATAAAAGAGGAGTGTGTTTGTGTCTCTTGGCACGGAAAGGTACCAACCAGTCTGCGTCAGTGAATAACGTGTCGTGTGGTCTTCAAGTTAATCTCGTACGTGATCTTCCACCTTACCCGCGGCTGCTGTCAAGGCATGCATGCAAAAACTCTCGACCAATAGCGAGTGTGACGTGCTTTACCAACACACTGAAAACTATAATAATACACTAAACATAATAAGAGGCTCTTAAATCTTTCCCCCCAACGACGAATGAGTTAATTAAGGAAAAAATCTTTAAAACGTTAATTTATAAAGACAACGCAAAATGCGAACAAAAAAAAAGTTTAAATACCCAGTTCGGAGGTCGAATGGCATCACTCTCGTGAAAGACTGTAGCACCGACGAATGAGAGAGAGGTCGGTGTTCGAACCCCAGTCTAGTGTAATGAGGGTGATTTTCCATAAATGTTAGTGTTGCGACAATGGGCTCTCTTATGCCAAAGTTGACATTAGTGTGTCCGTAAACCGAGATCTCTCAGGTGATTGGTTCCTTTTCATGTGTGATAACAACTGTCAACACATGTGCCGTTCGTTACCCAATGCACAAATACAACTAGCTTTAGGAATTGATTCATGTCGAAGTAAAAGTACACACCAATCTCACATGAGAGAATTTTCAGAAATAGACCTTAAGAACGTGCATCAAATGCCCATCAACTCTGTGATAGTCGGCTAGAAATCTTTAATATACACCAACACTATTGTACCTGGATCATTTATGAGCGTTAATGGAGATAGAGTTAATAGATGTTCCTATTAAAGAACAATATTGAAATATTAAATTATATTTGGATAAAAACAAGATTGAAAAGGCCGTTTTTGAACATTTTAGGGCGGCTTCACAGATAAGCAGTGTGCACATATCTTCATTCTGTCATAATAGAGACATATTGTATTTATTAACAATAAACTTTGTCGCTTTGCCAGCCATCGTCACCGCGGAAAATTTCGAGTAAACATTCGAATACGAATGCACAGCACACAGTTCTGGAATATCTTGGTCTTTTCTTTTTCCTCAAACCCCCATACCTCGCACGAGCCGAGTTGGGCCTGCTATGGTGCAAGATTATTATTATTATTATTATTATTATTATTAGCACCACGTATTACTACCCGTTCGGGTTATACGCACTTACGCTAATGTACAATGGTAGGGTGATTGTGAGATGAAATGGAAGACCTACAGTTTATCGTGGAATCCGAACCACGGTGGAGGCTTGGCATTCCTCACATTGACAAGTTGTGATTAATACACGTCTTGTCAGAGGTGAAGGAAGGGTTTGGTAATCAGATAAATCTGTGCCGGGACCGAGGATTGAACCCCGGACCCTCAGCACAGAAGTCTGACACCTTACCCCTAGNGCCGGGACCGAGGATTGAACCCCGGACCCTCAGCACAGAAGTCTGACACCTTACCCCTAGACCACCAGGTCACCAATTATGGTGCAAGAGTCCCGCGAGTTTGACACGCCTGTCTCCCCCATTAGACTAGCGGAGCGGGTACAAACAGATTGAGAGCGTTGTTACTTCCAAATGAAGGCAAACAATTGTTTAGGTTCAAGAGATGCAGTCCTTCTCTAGACGACAAACATGTACATTGGCCCCGATTTCAACGTTTATATTGGTGGACCGTTCCAAACAAGTCGAATGAAAAGTCTTGAAAGCAAGAACCAGTCTTCATTGAGAGGAGAACTTATATGTTTACAGAGAGCAAGTACTAGAGTAACAATACTCTCGACTTAAAGCAGAATCATTTTGTTACTGGAAATGGACGGCTGTTAACTCTAGAATGGAGAGAGGAAGAGGGGGCCACATCGGCTGTGGTTTCAAATGTTGATGGAGCCACCTAGGTAGCCGATATATCGCCAAACAGATGTTGCGCTTAAGGTGACGGGATGTAGGGAACGCGATAAAAGGCAAGTGTTTTTTGCAGTTTTATTGCAAAACTTTTGTTGGTTAAAATAAATCAAATATTGCTCCAGTAGAAACATAAAGGCCTCATTACACGTAGCAGGTTGCAACGCTGCTTTCTGACGTTTTGCAGCGCTGCAAGATGAGCATGTAATATACCTAAATGATCGGTGCGCGTATCAGAAAGCTGGAAGCGCAAATATCAAACGACTGCTTTCTGCACCGTGTAATCGCTTTCTGCAATTCCAACTTGTCGAATGTTGTACTGCGCATGCGTGCGCCTGGTCGAGATAAGGTAGTACCAGACCAGAGAATCGCCATTTTCTCATAACGATATCTTTCTTAGTTAACCGCTGAGAGATTATAGACAAAAGATGCTTGTAGGTGTCTTTATTAATACGTAAGTTATTTCGGAAGTCATCAGCATCTAATTAAGGTAAAATCATCACAGTATGTGACACAGTGTTCCGTTTTAACACTAAATTTCGACTCCCCACACGTTTCTTTCTGCGTTTTACAACACTACGATATTTCAAAACTTTGCTAGTACCCGTACAATATAAGCAGCTCTTCATCTTCTTGTTGACGAGACATCTTAGCACAAACTGAACTAGCTGCGGACGGTAAAATAACTCCCCCTTCACTGAGCGGCGAGATGATCATTCGTCAGAATGCAGCTTGTGTGTAATAGGTAGCACAAATTTGTCAGCTCGCAGCGCTACAATCTGCTACGTGTAAAGCGGCCTTTAGAGTTTAATTTTCTTCACATGGCGAAATCAACAGTTGTTGAATATCTGTCACTATCAAAGCAGCATAAGATGAGAAACTTTTTAAATGATTAGAAAGTTTTCATGAAACTCCAGGTCATCCTTGACTGGTCTTCAACAACTGTTGATATTATCTCATGTAAAGAAAACTAAACTATGTTCCTACTGAAGAAATATTTCATTTATTTTGGCCAAAAATAAATGTTGCCATAAGAACTGCAAAAAGACTGACCTTACCTCACGTCCTCTACATCCCCATCTTAAGGTTAGATATTGACAAAGCCAATATAGGAATTGTGTTTATTTTCTTTGAGCCTATATGTGTTTAGACCGGAGAACATCGAGGGAGAAGACACCTCATATCAACAACACAAGAGCGAGAAGACACCTCAAACCAACAGCACAAGAGCGAGAAGAAATCTCATACCAACAGCACAAGAGCGAGAAGAAACCTCATACCAACAGCACAAGAGCGAGAAGAAATCTCATATCAACAGCACAAGAGCGAGAAAACACCTCATACCAACAGCACAAGAGCGAGAAGACACCTCACATTGTAATGATACTGTTTTGGACCCCTCTCATATATTCAAAAAGTCATGGATGAAGTGTATTTTTCTTTGAATAACTATGTAAATTTCCTTTTAATACTTCATCCATGGAGAATCACGCGCTTTCAGAAGTAATTTCAATACACTAAGTTATAAGAACTTTATTTCTTTAAAAGATCAACTCCAGTCCTCCATTGTATTAGAAGAATCATGTGACATGCTGGCTCCTTCTACCGAATAGGAAGCCAGCCTTCACAACAACATCAGGTTGCCAGGAGTTTTTCTATTAGTTAGTTTTAACACTGGTGACAAGGGGTCCAAGAGGCAAGGCGTAAGTCATATATAAGCAGCTTGTGCGTATGGATACACACAGTGCCGGTAACAAAAATTAACAGTGCCAGTTATAGTAGAAAGTAATATAACAGTTATATAACAGTGCCAATAACATAAATCTACACAGTGCCAGTAATATATCAATAGTAGTAACACAAATCTACAGAGCGTACTCCGAACGCGGAACACGTAATATCACAGAAAAACAGTCCGTAATTTAACAAAAACTGTGACATTTTATATCATATCTTCAGTACCGAAGGTGTAATTATTTAAATAAATCGTGTGCAACATCAAAAATCTTGCTCATTTCATAAGAATAAGTATCACATATGATCAGATCACATAACCGTGTGATAACTGCGTAGTAAGGCATGTATGCGTCATCATCATAAAACCCAAGTAATATTATTAATGGCTCCCAATCACGGGGTATTAAATCCAGTATCATAATAACATCAACAGCACAAGAGCGAGAAGACACCTCATATCAACAACACAAGAGGGAGAAGACACCTCATAACAATAGCGCATCAAGGTATGGATCAAAAGCGCACCTAGGCCTTGTGTCAAAGGCGTACAGGGGGAAAAAACTGCATAACATGGAAACATGGCAAACATGTCATGTAAACAACCCCCTAACTCTTTACAAAAATTACAATAAAATAATAAAACTACAGAGAACTCTTTACAATAGTGGTTGGTTAGGTTAGGTCGATAACTGGATAATTCACGAAATCAAGATACTTGTAATTTCTGAAAAATATATATTTCTTACAGTGTTGTGGTATGGGGCTCCTCAGAGACTACAAATAATGGTGAGCTTTTGATGCACCTACCTTTTGATAAAATCCTAAGCCGGTAGAACAAGGCAAAAATTAGGCTTGTGCGCTTTCAGTAGGCCTACGCAGCTCTTGTTAACAAAAAGTTGAAATTTTCCACTCTAAAAAGCTAAATACCCGGGAAACTAAAAGTTATAGTAGCGTAGAATAGATCTTTCTTTGTGAATATAATAATGTCATTTAATAGCGGGATGACATCACTTTGTATTTTCCTCGTCTCCTGTTTGTTATCCTACTGCCGGACTGCTCCATCCAGGAACGTTATAAACCCACTTGGTGTCTAGGTCTGAGCAGCGCTGAAGATGTGTCAGTTTCGACCGAAACTTGAAGCCGGGTAACTTCTCTGTCAGACCTAACCCAAGTTACCTAACCTACCCCATTAGTGCAGTACTTCCCAAACATTTTCAGAACGACAACTTTCACTACCCCCTAGCTTTAATGGACGTGAGGGAAGGAAGGGGGCTGGGATTTAAAAATGTATTTATTTGTACCGGTTTTTTTTATTTATTTATTTACTATTGAATATAAAAAAAACTTGAAGTGGCGAGCTATATCAACCGAGCGGCCGCCACCGTTATTGCCGATAATACCAACATTAACATTAACATTATCTACATTTTATTGATAGAGTGTGTCATGTGGTCACCACAACTATCCCTACAGCCGATAATCTCAGTTTTTTAGACCGGAGCCGCTACTTATTTATTCAAGTAGCTCCTCATTTGTCCTCACAAGGCTGAGTATGACCCTGTTCCAAACCCACTGCTTCACAGAAGAATCTGAAAGTGCCGGGGATCGCACTCGAGACCACTGGATCTGTAGCCAGGAACTCTGACCACAAGACTACAGAGGCGATGATTATGGGATATAATTTACAAAAAACAGATCTCTCTCATAATGGGGCGTGTGCTGCGAAGAGTGCGCTTGCCACGCCACGAGCACCAACATGAAACCACATTACCGAATCACTAAATTATGGCATCTTGTTTTTGTCTATGTCTTTTAACTTTTTTCCCCTCCCGTTTTCTTACTTCATTTTTTTTTTCATGATTTTATATTTTAATTTTTTTTCTTAAAAAGTAAATTAATCTTAACCTATTAGTAAGTTTAGTTCACTTTATTTAAAACTAAAATTTTGTTCGCAAGCCGCCAAAAGTGGGTTTGTGACCTCCCCAATGGGTCACGAGGTCCCCACAGTGCCGGAGCGACCCAATGACCAAACCACACCCCTCACTCCTCACGAAAGTATTGTTTGGCAAGCAATGCCTGGCCAGATAGCTCAGTGGGTAACCCTCAGGATAAGTTCTGTAGTTCCGAAATCTCCATTTCCAATTCTTCAACATTCATTTCGTGCATTTTATTAATATATCTGGCAATGATTCTGATCCACAATATTAAATGGCTTTCCAAAAATAATATATCATAAGTTCAGTTTCACGAAATTGTGCAAATCTTTGATTTATTATTATTATTATTATTATTATTATTATTATTATTATTATTATCACCGCGTCTTACTACCCGTTCGGGTTATACGCATAATGTGCAATGGTAGGGTGATTGTGAGATGAAATGGAGGACCTACAGTTTAACGTGGAATCCGAACCACGGTGGAGTCCACGTCTTGTCAGAGGTGAAGGAAGGGTTCGGCAATCAGATAAATCTGTGCCGGGACCGAGGTTTGAGCCCCGGACCCGATCTTTGATTAAATACATCGCCCAACTTGGCTATGTATCGCTATATAGGAACCGTTTCTTGCAATTCTTGACATGTATGGAAAACGTATCAATAAAGTTCGTCTATTTTGTTATTTTCAAAGGGAGCTAAATTTCAGTATGAATACCTTGGGGGGGCGCAAGCAAAAGGGCGCGGTGTTGCCGACCCTTGCCTGAGACCATGAGGCCCCCGAAGCGGGTTGCACAACTTTAACAAGTGTATAGTTAATTATAAGCTATAAATAGTGAGTGATTCAATTATTTCAAATCATTACACTTCATGTGTTATAACTTATAAGGCGTCAAACTTGCTATTCTATGCGTTTCGTGTGCTATTAATGTATGGGGTTGAAATTTAATAACTAAGCCTAACTAGATATTCATGTGAGATATTTATAATATTATAATTTATTCATTGTGTACAGCTCATATTATGAATATGAGGTATTTATAATATTATAATTATTTCATTGTGTACACCTCATATGAATGTCTAGTTATACTAAATTTAAGCTCAATACATTAATAAACTTTAACTTGGCAATGGCACATATAATCATAAAATAGCAAGCTTGACCACTTATTACTTGTGAAATGTAATGATATGAAATAATTGAATCACTATTTATAGCTTATAATTATATGCCTACGCTTGTTAAACTTGTGCAGTAAAATTTTTTTTATTGTCGAATAATTTCAACGCTTGACTTTCATGATCGCGCAAACAACATCGTGGCCAGTGTGCATGCTGGGAAATCACCTTGTGAGTCCATAGTCCGAGCTGTGGAGTGTGTGCCGCGGTACACCACTGGTACATACAGAGGTGCGCTATGGAAAATATCCAATCTCAGGCGCTTTTACTTTGATAAAACAAAATGTCTAGCAGAGATTCCTAAACTCGGAGAGCTTGTTTATAATAATGTTATAGGACGGAGCTGTTCGACAGTAGGAGAACAAACTGGGGAGGAGGAAAATACGAATCACAATACAATGTGTTGCGAGCCCGCCTATGAAATGACATCATTTTATTCACAAAGATCCATACTACGCTCATTTCTGGTGGAAAATTTCAACTTTTAAACTATATTTACAAGTCTATTATTGGATCGTAAGAAAATAGTTTTGTGTTCATTCCAATAAACACCAAACTAATGTAAACCTACTGTTAAGTATTAGAGCTCATCAATATTTATTTAACCATCCGCTTCGGTGCCCGCATGGTCTAGGGCGCTACTCTCACCATAGAGTGGCTGCCGATGACAGGGAGATCGGGGTTCGAGCCCGGTCGGGTGCACTGAAGGTGGTTTGCCCTAAAATGGTTTTCTACTCTACCTCCACGCAATTGTAGGTACACTTCCTCTAAATTCAACCTTCATCATCCCTAACACATTAGAGTAATTAATATAAGCGTATAACTCGAACGGGTAGTAAGACGCGATGCTATTATACATGTATATATACAACTAAACATTTTATTAAAATCACAATTTTATCTAATATTATTTTTACACACATAGGCTTACCACTCTGAAATTGTGTCCCTCTATGAAGGGGTTAAGGGATTTCAGCCTAAAGCGATGGGCTATTGGGTGGTAAGCTCTATGTTAGATTTCGGTGAGATCATATTGAGCCATTAAAAGTCGCCTTACACCAGAACAGTTTAAAATGGTTGAGAGATTTAAGAAAATATTCTCCCTATCTGCTATTACTTTATCGAATTCACGCGCATGCGCATAACCATGACTCAACTTAGGCTAAATAATAATAATACTTAGCACCGCGTCTTATTAGCCGTTCGGGTTGTACGCTAAAGTACAAATTACGCTAATGGGTTAAGGATGAGGAAGGTTGAATTTATAGGAAGTGAACCCGCATTTGCGTGGAGGGAGAGTGGAAAACTATTTGTGAAAAACCACCCCAGTTCACCCGAGCGAGATTCGAACCTCAATCTCTCCGTCCTCAGCAGTCTAGCTCAACACCAAACTGGCGCGTTAGTTAACTACGCCACCGAGGCGGGTTACTTGGGCTAAAAACATGTGGTAGATATGGAAAGACGACATGAAAATCACAGTGATGTTGACTTTGAGAATTTATATTCTATACTCAACTGGAACAACCATGACTCCACAAAGGGGGAGAGGGGGCTGACAGGGCTCTAGCCTGGGGGCGCAGCGTGGATGGTCTATAACATTCATAAATGTTACAAAATTTCCCTCCTTTTAAGAAAATGTTAACTCTCACTTCAGGAAGTAACATGTCTGTAAGTAACCATTCTTATTTAAAGGTCTGCTAATGACAATGTTTTGGCACAAAATATTAACAATAACGTTGTCATACAAAGTAAAAGAATATTCCTTGATGTCGAGACCGCACCTAGTGCAGGAGATGCAGGACTTTACGTGACTCGTGATACAGAGTTATTCAAGTGGCAAAACTAGTTGCTGAAACAGTAGAAGTGCAACCTCAATTTACAGAAAACAGAAAAACATCTAAAGAACCTAATCAAGATTTCAGAATTTACTGAGTATTGGCTTTTATTATCAATGATTTAAAGACAAGATTTGAAGCAGCAGATACCATTTGTGAATTATTCTTACCCATTTTGAACTTACAGAACTTAGATGATGGTAAACTTTCCGCAAAAGCAGCAAAACTTGTAAATACATATGAGAAATATCTGTCAGAAGACTTACTGCACGAAATCCTTCACCTTAAAAGTATTCACAAGACAGTTTTCGGCACTGAAAGAAGCCCGATTAGAATTCTAAACGCAATTTACGACAAAAAAACTGCAAGGTATTTTTTGCCAATATCTGCCTCGCCTTTAAATTGTTTTTTTACAGTACCAGTTACTGTTTCTTCAGCTTAAAGATCGTTCAGCAGACTGGACAATTAATTGAAAGCACGGCAAACAAGCACAACTGCGACTTAATATTCTATCAATTTTGTGCATCAAAAATTATTTAAGCAAGTTGATTTTACTGAAGCTATTGAAAAATTTGCGTCCACAAAAGCAAAAAATATACTTAAGATAATTTATGATATTATTGTAGGTTTTTATTATGTAAATCCAGATAGTTTTTTAATAATAAATATAAATATTACTTTTGTGTCCTCATTAAATTGGCTTATTTTATCCTAAATACTATAGATCATCACGCTGCCTTTATGCGGTTATGCGGTAGGTATGGGGGGCCCGCTTCAGGATGTGGCGACCATGGGGACAGCTGTGATTAAAAAGATTGGCAGTATGTATTGACTGGAAGGAAAAAATATCACCGCATCTTACTACCTATTCAGATTACACGCATTTAACTACTCTACTGGGGTAGAGATGAGGGAGGAAGCATTTTGGAGGTAGGTCTAACCGCATTTGCGTGGAAGGAGAGTAAGAAGCCATTTTAGAAAAAAAAACTCAGTATAACCAACCAGGATTCGAAGCCTGATAACCCCGTCATCAGCAGGCAAGTCTAGCACAAGAGTGACGCCTCAGATCATTTGACCACTGAAAGGGGTTGAAAAAAATCTAGGTTATTTTTTTCAAAAGAAAAAAACCCAGTTGGATTTTAATGAGTTTTATTGAGTTATTTTAGGTTTAATCAAAGATCTTTAGCCTGTTATCTTATTGAACCAATCATTCAAATGTAGCTATTAATAATTATTCGGGATCCAGTGAAACATTTTAATTTTGATATGGTTAGGAAAGGAGTAATAAGAGACAGAATAAAGGAAAACAATAATTCAACAATGTAATTATTGGCAACAATACTGTGTAAGCTAGCAGGTTAAAACAAATTGTGTAGAAGGAATAGAAAGAGGTGTAAGGGGGGAGGGGAGACCATGCATCAAATTACTGGCAAGCCAGCCGCAGAATTGATTTGTTGCTTTCTTTACTTGAATGTACAGTAGCTCCACGACTTATTTAGTGCTGACTGACAGCTCACAGCTGACTTCTGACACTCAACATTTAGGTATATACCTAAATTTTGACTGTCAGAAGTTACAGCTGTTAAACACATGTTTTTTGTAGATCATATGATTCAACGTAGGGATTAATAATTTGGTCTGGTAACTTTTCAAAGCCGTCAGCTGTCAGCTGTGAGCTGTCAGTCAGCACAAAATAAGTCATGCACAGGGTTTATTAGTGTGTTAAGCAGTGAAGCTTGAAGACAATGCTTTGTATGCAAAATATAATGGGTGGGTTTTGAGTTTTTAAAGTGGTTTTTTTTAAAAATAAAGTCCCGTTTTTTTTATTTGGGGGAGGGGGTGGATTTATAACAACCTTGCCACTAAAGCGGGTGAAGAAAAATCTTATTTTGATTATTTTAGATAAAAGTTGCATACTTTTTTTTTTTGTGAATACGTAAAAGTTCCAGAGATTTGATAAAAATCGGTGACTTTCCCCCGTTTTCCAGGTCGTTAAATAGCACCAACATGCCTGAACACCTCAACCTTCCCCTTCGACCCATTCATACATGGCTCACGATCAAATGATGACACTTCACATCCATTAGGCCTATGTAGTTTCTCTCACCCTCTCACTCTTCAGGGCCTGGATTCACTAACGGGAGCAAATCTGCTCCGGCGCAACTTTGCGCCCAAGATGC
>CABFWB010008448.1:0-17957 GCA_902151455.1 Timema bartmani
ATTATGCCACAAAACGCTAAATTTCCAATAATTAATGCTAAAAAAACTGAAAATTAATGCTATTTTACCCTATCTCTAACGATAGCCATTTGTGAGAATTCTATTTCACTCTAACATCATGATTTATTTTATATCGCTCATTTATAAAATAACACAAAC
Organism: Timema bartmani; assembly: GCA_902151455.1. Lineage (NCBI taxonomy): Eukaryota > Metazoa > Arthropoda > Insecta > Phasmatodea > Timematidae > Timema > Timema bartmani. The sequence continues at coordinate 160 of CABFWB010008448.1, forward strand.
TAGTTCTAAATAGGTCACTCAAGTTAAACATGTCAATGTTTCAATCTAAATAAATACTGTACACACCCTTTTTTCACAAGTAAATTATTGTATTTTCGTGTGGCTTCGTTGGCGAGATAACCAAATCTCGCCCTTGCAAACATAACACTGTAATGACTGGCTTAGTTATCTTTGTTGGGGTATTATTAACTACGGGTATATATGACCATTAGTTTAGACATCTTCAGGACTCAAAGCAAAGTCTATCAGAATAAGTTGCCTAATTGTTTGTATCGCAGCGCCTTAAGGTGGGGATGTAGGGGGACGCGATAAAAGATAAACGTTTTTGTAGTTTTTATATCAAAACTTTTTTGGTCAAAATAAATCAAATACTGCTTCAGTACTAGTATAGAGTTTAATTTTTTATACATGGTGATATCAACATTTGTTGAATATATGTCATGAGCATAGCGGGATTAGATGAGAAACTTTTCAAGTTAAGAGAAAAAGTTGTCATTAAATTTCAGGACATCCTTGACAAATATTCAAAAACTGTTGATATCAACATGTGAAGAAAATTAAGCTTTATGTTTGTACCGGAGCAATATTTGATTTATTTTGGTCAACAAAATGTTTTGGTATAAAAATTGCAAAAACACTTACCTCTCTCATTCCCCGACATCCCCACCGTAGCTTATCTTAGTCAAAGCCTCTTTGCAAGAACGAATTACCTATAGGCGAGGCGGCAATAAACACATCTTCTCTTGAGCATTTTATAGCCGTTAAAAGCCGAGTTTGATAAACACTCGTTTAAGATGCACCCTAACCTGCCTGAGGTAAGGTTTCGAGAGGAATTCGGTTGTGGGAGACAGTTTGAATGCAATCTAAATAATGGACGCGCGTAAGTTAAGGAGAATGTGCTTGAAATGGTGGTTGAGGGGAGCAGGGGGAAGGGGGGATCTTTGTACACTTAATGCTAAAATGTACAACCATCGTAAATTTAAAAAAGTATATACATGAGTAACAATTTAAGTTTCGTTTGGAGCTTAGAAACCTAAGCTATGTATATGTTCTGCGTGTAAAGCTTTTTTAAAGTCGAAAAATTAGTTTTTATATAGAATCTATAAAGATGTTCAATGCTATTTAACGTTCTAAATTGAACCCAAACAAAAATAAACATAACAATTATACCTAGGTCATACTGAAATAAAACCATATTTTATAAGATATACTGTGGGATTTTCAAAATCATACCTATTTCATGAGTAGGGCCTATTTTAAAAATAATGAGAATTTGCGGCAACAGTTTTTAATTACCTTCGTGCATAGGCACCCAACGGAAGGTAAACTTAGAATATAAGATTTAATTGGATAGCGCTAAAAAAGAAAAATACTTGAGCGAAATTGCTCATACCCTGAGACCATACTTATTATTAATATCGTTATGGGTTCAAATTCATAGTTAATTAATCTTTGAGTATGTTGGTAATAGGCCCTTTAATTTACTAAACTAACACTTTCGATTTGAAACTGTTTATGGATTAATTAAATTGATATTGATGAGTTTAGTATATTTATTAATTAATTTAAGATGGTTCGTTTAAGGTTTTCTACAAATTTTTTAGGTTTATGATTAGTTAATTTAAACTTGATTTAATGCTATTTCTAAAAATTATGGACGGTTTAGTTCAATGTAGGTCTATTTATTTGTTGACTTACGTAAGATTTACTGTAGGTTTTAGGATATTTATTGATTAATTTAATTTAAGACTTTTAATGCCATGTCAATTCATAAATACAATAATGTTGTTTCAAGGCTATCATTTACTTTAACTAAGATTGCCTATTTTAGATAATTAATTAATTAATTGAATAGTGTTTGCTTCATTTAAAACAGTTTATTTCTGACGCTTTCATCAACAATTAATTTATTATTGTTTGTTTAAAACGCATTACCAATTAATTTAAGACGTTTTCAAGTTATGTAATTATTTAACTTAATAAATCTTGTGATTTCAGACTACGGGGCACGCACCAATGATGAAATTAAGCAAATACCAAGCTTGCTAAGAAATATGGGTGAGTTGAGAGGAATTAAAACCATTAATCGACGTAATCAAATATTCACATTACCCGATATTTAATATGTAACATTTTTACTCATGAGAGTTGGTGGTTTAGGTACTAAAAACCATGGTGCAATTAGTAGGCTTGAGCAGTTATATGAATTGAATTAAATGTTAACTATAAAATATAGCAATCAACCCTTTTAATTTGCATTGGTGAAAAGTTGTAAGGTATTGTAGCTAAATTACATGGTATTATAATTTATACGTTTTGTATTGGTACGCCCGGTCATCATAATATTCAAATTCTTGGTAGTATTGCTACATGTTTAGTTTTAAGTGCACCTTTATTTTAATTTATTGTATATGTTTTGAGGCTCATATAAACCAAGCTAGGGGGTAATATAGCACCTGGTACAGAAATTGTAGTCACTTATCAGGCCCGGTAATAGGCATATAAGAGTGATGCGTCAGCAGCGGGCCCCAAATCTAGCTTTATTTTTTTAATCGTTTGAATAAATAAATAAATAAAAAGATAAAAAAATATGATAGCAGTAAAATGAAATTAATTACAACAGCACCAGCTATTCGATTAGTGTATTTCATTTTTTCCCCTTCCTTTTTCCAGGCTATGTCGCTCATCACCCCTCCCTTCTTGAGGCCCATCCACTCGTCTCTCTCCCCTCCTGAAGCCTCGTCTTTTGTCTCTCTTCGCTAGTCTTCCCCCCTTCCCGAGGCACCGTTGCTCGTCTCTCCTCCCCTCCTGAAGCCTCATCGCTCGTCTCTCGTCACCTCCTGGGGCCACATCACTAGTCTTCCCTCCCTTCTTGAGGCCCCACCGTTCGTCCCTCCTCTATGCCTGAGTCCATGCTCTACATTTCTCCTCCATTCCTGAGGCTACATCACTCGTCTCTACTCCTCTCCCGAGGCCCCGTTGCTTGTCTACTCCTTTCTTGAGCCCAAATTCTTTGTTTCTCCTCCCCTCCTGAGGTCATGTTGCTCGTCTCTCCTCTTTTGAGACCACGTCGCTCGTCTCCCCTTCTGAGGCCACGTCGCGTGTCTCCCTTTCTCTTGATTACTGTTGAGTGTAATGTTGTAAACACAACCGTCTATTAAAGTCAGGTCCGCGCATTACTTGTGCTTACCTCTATTTGTTCGTGTTAATTGTGCTACAAATTTTGAATACTAAGACAAATCACAGATTAATCAGCATGATAATCACCGACTATGATTTATTGCTGATACACAAATAATCACTTTGTTACAATTCATTGGTACACAAATCGGTACACCTGTAAAGCCATAGAGGATATCAAAGACTAAACATTGGATGCATGCAAGGATATAACAGCTCAGCTTTTTTAGAATGTTTTATTTGCTTCATACCAGTGACTGTCATTTCATGATGCTACATAATAGTAGGTATTTTTCTTTTGAACAATATAGTGTTGGTTATATTGAAAATGAGATATTTTCGTCTAATTACCCTTTTATCCAAGCTTACATTATGGTAATGCCGTCTTAATAGGGGGAACTACCCTTTTGAAATACAAGCTAAGCTCCAGACCAAAATATTTAAACAACCATCAATTCAAATCACATATGGTTTTTTTAAATTTCTCTTTAATTGTAGTTTTTCAAAATATCTATGTGAAAAAAATATTTAAAATTTTATTTCTATTCATCAACTAAAGTTTAAATTTCTAGATTTATACTCAATTTTAAATTAGGAAATTTAATTTGATTTATTCAATTCCAAAATAATAAGTCAATTAATAGTCAATTTTTAAATAATTAGTTCAAGCTCACATGCTCGTTTTATTTTCAAGATCATATAAGATATTGCTACTCTAATATATTTTTTGTTTAGTTTGATTCATATTATCTAATTTGTTATGTGATTGGACTGTTCTAATCTTTTATAAAAAAAAATATCTATGGGGCCCACATTCTACAGTTCGCAGGGTCCCCTGTCACTTGTAGCATACTTATAAATTATAATCACTTTTACTTCCCCTGATTGACACCACCGGATCTTCAGTAATACACTAAGTTCGCGTTTAATGACCTTTTGTGAAGGAATAAAATCAACTAAGGATATTGTCACTACTCCCTCAACCTGTGGTCCTACTTGTCAGGAATGCTAGGTGGGATGTGTTGGGCGGCGGCTAATAATTGTGGGGTTCGTTTTGATCTTGTTTATTTAAATAGAAAAGTTACTATAGGAGTGTATAAAAGTGATCTAGGTTTTTAGAACAAGTTGAAAGAGTTTGGAAAATAGGTTCTTGTTCTGTCAATGTCCCAGTGTGCCCTGACCTATCTTCATTGTTATAACTTTGACTAGTGTATAACACACGGCTGCTTGACTATGCGTGGTGAGTGTTACATAACTCGGACTTTCAAGTTGGTTTCGAGGGTGGGGGTCTACCTCCTCCGTACTGAACAGGGACTCAAGCTGTGGGATATTCTCGTCACAAGTTACTGTAACTCGGTAGATGAGTATGTAAAGTACCTCGAAGTAGCGTATTAACAACTGGTGACCTTCCCGCCCACCCCTCCCCCATCTCGAAAAGGTCTAAAACTTACTGTTATATACCACCTTAAGAGGGTTTTTTTCTCCTGAGTTAATGTTTATGTCAATACACTGTGTTGTGCTAGTTGGCAAAACAATCTCTGTTTTAAAAACATGACTTGATGTACGTGCACAACAGCTGATGTGAAACAATTGACAATAACAATTGCTTAGGCTTACGTCATCTTTACATTCTTTTGATTACTAAAGTCTGCAAGCCATGACAATACTCAAAATTGCTCAAATGTCCCTATATTCATTCTACAGCTGTCTAAAATCACAACATTATTTTAAAACTTTTGGATTAAAGTGTAAATTCATAGTGGTCAGTCAGGCTTTTGGTGAAATTAGATATCATATTAATAAAACACAATTGTGCCTAGAAAGTGAATCTAAAAACACAATTAATTGTACTACTAGCACAAGAGTTATTTAAATTAAGTGTTCAAAAGAGAACGTTAATATACAGTCTCCCATTTTACTTGAGACTCGTCTTAAACAAAGAAAATAGGGCGTAAAATAATGCCAGATTTTCTTGACGTCTGGCTTCTCGCTACTAGCAGTTTCAAGCCCATTCTCCTCTTATGGTGCTAGTAGCGCCTGCCAAGGATTTCTTTGATGATAATTTATCATTGTTACTACACGCCTTGGTGGCGTAGTTAGCTAACACATCAGTTTCATGTTGAGCTAGACTGCCGAGGACGGGGAGATCGAGGTTCGAATTTCGATCGGGTGAACTGGGTGGTTTTCCCTAAATGGTTTTCCACTCTCCCTCCACGCAAATGCTGGTTTACTTCCTCTAAATGCAACCTTTCCAATTCAATATTATCACAATGAAAAATGAACGCGCAAAAAAATGTTATGACCAATAAAAATATTCTTAACATTTAAGAAGGGATAGTTTACTTTGAGTTTCAAATAAAATGGGACACCTATAGTTTTAGTTAGGTGTAGGCCTACACATCATTTACTTTGATAGAAGGCAAGCTTACCTTGACTGGTAACACTATGGTGCAGCTTATAAAATACAATACGGTGATACTGTAATTTTCCTGTGTAAACGGAGTATAATTTTCACCTACCATGTAGGTTTACCTTGCATTTTTGTGCTATGGTATATCTTACAAGATAGGGTCATACTGTTATCAACCAGGGTAGCACTACTTCTTTTCAGGGTAAATGGAGTGTACATTAGAAAGCCTGGCTTAGATAAGTATGTTACACTAGAGCATCATTTCTCAACTTATGGTACGCGTACCACTGGTGGTAAGTGAGCCAGTGCTGGGTGATACGGGAATGAAGCATAAAATAAAAAGATAAACTAACATAAAATATTTGTTTATTCGCTACATGAGTTTGTGTTTAAGTCACCCATTCTCAACTCCCCCCGCTATCACAGTTCCAAGAAATAAGATTTAGCCGGGCGCGGTTGGTTGTGAAACCACTAGCCCCCGAGGGCAGCGAGAAGCTTCTTAGAGAGAACGCCAGTTCTCGCTACCACTCGGAAAGCGCTCGAATATTCCAGAGAGACAGTCGCTCCAGCGAGTCTGTTTCAGTTCAATGAGAGAGGGTCCATTCAGTCAGTGAGTAAAGACTATGTGAGTGATTCATCCGAGTTACTGAAAGAGTTGTATTGGCTAGTAAATATGATTCTAATCATTTGGATGAAACTAATGACATTACCAACATGGCCCAACTTCTAACGTATATAAGATTTCTAGATGGGAAGACAGTGAAAGAATAGTCTTTTTTGGTGAACCATCGCTTGGTCGAACAACTTCTAATGAAATATTTTCAAAACTAGACCAGTTTATGAATATGAGTGATATACAATGGAATAAATGTGTTGGTGTCTGTTCCGATGGAGCACGGGCAATGGCTGGGAAACACAGTGGGTTTGTTGCCAAAATTAAAAAAGTCACTCCTGAGGCTAAGTTTGTACATTGTAGCATTCATCGGGATGCTTTAGCTGCAAGAAAAATGCCAGTTGCTCTGAAGACAGTTTTGAATGAGGCAGTGAGAGAGTCCAGAGCTATGAACTCACGACTATTTTCGATTTTGTGCAGTGAAATGGGCTCTGAGCATGATTCACTTCTATTTCATACCGAAGTTAGGTGGGTGTCGAGGAGGGATATATTGAGCCGTTTGTTTGAACTTCGTTCAGAAGTGCAGATTGTTCTCTGTGGAACGTCTTCGAACTTAAATTATTATATTTTTCCGACTCAACCAGGTGAATAAGAGCTTGCAGGGTGCATGTACTTTCTTATTCGTGATACAAGGGAAAACCACGACTCTAAAAAAAAAAAAGGGTTCATCCTTAAAGGGAGAAAGTTTAAAAACGCGTTCTATTTCCCATAGTTGAATGCTTTCTTAAGTGAAAATGAAATTTTTCTTAGTAGTGAATTGGCGGCGAATATAAAGGAGCACCTTGGGAGCCTAGTCACAGATTTTCAGGAATACTTCCCTGAAAACCTAACTTCAGAATTTTGGATTAAAGACCCATTTTCTATTGATGACACCATGCCTTCCGAAAAAGACGATCTGATCGAGCTCTCTTGTAATGGAAGTCTCAGGTAAATGATCAAGAGGATGGATTTAACAAATAGGCAATAGGAAATGAATATCCTCCGATCTCAGAAAAGGCTGTAAAATTTTTGATGGTGTTTACAGCTACTTACCTTTGCGAGTGTGGGGTTTCTTTTCTAATTTACATAAAAAATAAGTACGGGATCAAGTTGAATGTTGAACCTGATTTAAGATTGAGATTAACACAATTGAACCAGATATAAAGAACTTGTGTTTCGATAAACAAGCACAACCTTCACACTGAAACAAGAATTTGAGTTGTGTGATTCACACTGTACTATATTTACAGCTTATATTGATTTTAGGTGTGTCATTTGAAATCAAGGAATACATTATTGATTAGTTATAGGAGTGCAAATAAACGTTTATTTCGCCCCTGGGACCAACACCTTACGTTTTACCAGAATACATTTGGTTAGTGATACATTTAATGTCCTGAATAAAAAATAGTGGTACGTGATTGAAAAATGTTGAGAACCTCTGCCCTAGAAGGTGAATTGTGTACTACATTTTAGTTCCCTGGTTTTCTCCCCGGGTGAATGTCAAAACATTTCCATAAAGTTCACCTTCATATTCCTGTTTAAATAGGTAAGATAGTTTATGTACCAGCTAGCCAGAGTGTAGCAATTAAAGGAAATTCCAGAGCAAGTTTGATATTAAAATAATCTTGGAATATTAGAGCCTCGCGTGTCCGCCATTATTGCAGAGTGCGGAGTGTTTCAGGGTGCAGTATAAACGGCACAGTGTACGCGGAAGGCTCCGCCCTGGCAAACTCTGGTATGTGCGACTACTGTTACTGTCTTCGGGGGCAGCAGACCTGTGTTCGACCTCAGTGTGTGATGAAGGTCCAAGGCTGTACTCCCATCCACAGCAAGCTGTCCTGTTGTCCGACCAAATACCACTGTAGTAAGTTGGCACTCAACTAATCCTCTCTTCGCCCTTACAAGGCGGGTATATATTTCCTTTTCAACCCCGGTATGACCCAAAAGTGATTAATACTCATGCTTTGTTTGTTTAGGTCACGTGAATGTAGATGGAAGCACTACTGTAGCCCCAGTACCATTTTTAGGTATGTACTGAAAAGAGAAAGTGATTGTAATAATTCGGTGTAGCACTTTTGGTATTATTAATATCGGCAAAAGAAGATTCAAATATCAACTATATGGCTAATATCCACTAATATTCTTCACATAGTTCCTTAGCTTCATCTCTGATATTCGGGGGTAGCTCTTGTGCTGTTTCCAAGGCAATCGATACTTGATACATTAGCGAACGCGAGTTAAGGGAAGCATTTTGTTTGCGGGTTTTATAGCAAAACATTATTTTTTTCCAACATTAATAAAATATTGTTCCAGTAGAAACATAGAGTTTAATTTTCTTTCTTTAATATCTGCCAGGAGCATAGCGGAATTAGATGACAAACCTTTTATATGAAGAGGAAAATCTATCATTAAATTCTAGGACACCCTTGATAGATATGCAATAACTGTTGATATCACCACGTAAATAAAATTACAATCAATTAAGCATTTTTTTTGACAAGAAAAAATTATATCAAAATCGCCAAAATACTGCCATTAACTCGTGTACCCTACACTCCCACACTAACAGGTCTTTACTAATTGTTTGCTCCCATTTATTATAAAATTGGTCCTCTAGAACCAATAAACACAGACAATCGTTCATTAAATGATTCTGTGTGTGGTCGGTCAAATGGATAGTGAGAGGGAAGGAACAGTTTACTAGTACAGTCGTGTCAAGCTTTGCTACGATCCCTCTCTTCCTGCCAGAACGTAACTACTCCACACTTGGCTCCAGGTTGCCTTGTGGACGGAAAGAAGTACAAGGAAGGCGAGATGGTTCGGGAAGCTGCCAGCACCACGTGTGAGAATTGTTTCTGCATCAGAAGAAAGATACGATGTGTATCTTTGTCCTGCCCCAAGCCTGTACACGACTGTCAGCCAATAACAAGATCAGGAGAATGCTGCCCTTCCAGTTACAACTGTAGTAAGAACCCTAAATATCATTTAGACAAAGATGAGCAAGAAAAATAATGTCTTGAGCTACATGACTATTATTTAAATGAAATATTTTTTATGCATTTAATTAACAAGAACAGTACTTTAACACTTAGATTAAATTATTCAATGCTCAACCACCTAATGTTCATCCAGGTTTTTTATTAATATTTCAGCTGACATCCAATTTTGCAACTCTGCCTTACAATATGAGTGGAAGATGATCCTGGGCATGGGACACTTCCTGGATAGCTCAGTGGTTAGAGCATTGACGTACTAAGTTAAAGGTCCCGGATTCGATTCCCGTGTCCAGGTGTAATATTTCAATTTAAAGAGTATTTTATAAAATATTTGGAGAAAATCAAATGTGTTGGGTAGCTCAGTTTATATAGCAATGAGAAAAACATGTTATATCAAAGGAAAATAGTTATTAAAAATCGTGCAAATTTTCCTAACTTACATATCAGATTACTAAACCATAACAACCATTACAATAAATGGTTATACACTTTGCACCGTGTATAATAAAATAATTATGAGTAAGACTGTGAGTTTAAACATTAATTTCAACAATAACAAGCCTATGTTGAACATATATTTTCTCTTATGTTGGTAGATGTTGAGAGAAATGAAACTCAAACCCAATCGCTGGTGGCGAGCTCAAGAACACAACTCCAGGTATACATTAAATTACACTGGCATAAATAAAACATGTATTAGGCTGGATTCACACTGCATCGAACATTATGTGTTAACACACGATGCAACAACCTATTTTTATATTAAAATGTGTGGCGCTCTCTTGATTGCTTGTTTCCAAATGGAATGCGTGCACACTGCATGAAACAAGATCGGACAAAACAATAACATACGATGACACATGATAACACATGCTAACACAAACCGGACGTCTTCCCATGTTTCATAGAACAAATTGCATGGAACATTTTGCATTGTGCATGCGGAACCATATTGTTTATTTTAAATCTCATTGGCAAACAGACTATTGAGCTGAAGCATGAGGCGTGTTGGAAAAATTTGAGGTTAGTTTGTTGATGATGCCAGTTTTGCTAGTTTTTTGTTTTGTAATAGCAGCATGTATGTTCTAAAGCGGAAGGGAAAGGATGTAGGCCTACCTACTGCCAAGTTGGACTTAGGCCTGCATTGTATAATCTTAATCTTAAGGAATATTATAACAAAGTTTTCATCTATCCTTTTTTTTTAAACATTGGGTGAACCCAAATATTTCTATAGCGTTCCTCTTCTTCATGCAGCATCATTACTTCCTCATCACTTTCCTCCATCTTGACGAATGCAGAAAGTATGGAAGAAGAAGTTTCATAGTGTTTTGTCCCATAATGTTCCATAGTCAAAACTATCTTCACACAAATTTGTTACATGACAAAAAAACATTTTTTCCCCCATCTTGTGTTAACACATAATATTCGATGCCGTATGCATTCAGCCTTACATAAAATTGTGCTCATATTGATATATTTCACAAGTTCTATATTTTAATTAGATTGTGTCAATATAATATTGTTATGTAATATTTAATATAATAAAAAATTAAGTAGCTCTTAACATTAGTATTATTCACCTCTGGAACAAATATATCTCCTTTTAATTTACAAGCTATAGGCTCTTTTCCTCTTTCAGATGCTATATTATTACACTTCATTGGAAGTCTGATAGTTGCCGATTGGAAATACATATCATATAGTTAGGTTGATAGAACTTGTGCAGCCAAGGAGGGGAGAAACACTCTCCCCCCCCCCATACCTCGCTACCCACCTACCTCTTTCTCGTTCCTAAAGCTGTTGAAATTATACATGAGGAACTCTACAAATGAAGGCAGACTTATGGGCTTCATGTCCATACATCCAGAGGTGTTAGTTACGGACCCATGTGGAAAAATGCCAGGAACTGGAATTGTTCAGATCTGGGAACGCCAGATTTGCCCCAGATATGGGTCAGATCTGACCCAGATCTGGGCATATCTGTCTCAGATATGGACCAGTTCTGGCCAGATATGAACTTTCCACATGGGAAGGATGAAGTTCTCAATGAACTTCCTATGAAGCCAAGGAAAGTTAACATAAGACTAAAGTGAACTAGTTCAAAAGTGATTTTGTGAGTTAAGATTTAGTCCAAGCTGCTTATTTGAATGTTCAGATTTTAGCTCATAAAATAATTTTATAAATCAAATTTCCACAATACTTTATTGAAACTTGCAGGTTTGTATATTCTAGCAGTATGCATGAATAAAAATGTGTTCATAAAAACAAATAGTCATAATAATAACGGAATTATGTCAATTTTTATAAATTTTAAAATATTTAGGATATTAGTGTATTTCTTTTGATGCATTTTCATTTTGCAGTACTTAAATTTTCGAATTTTCTCACGGAAAAAACAAATGGACCCCGCTTAGTTGGTCAGAGAAACTAAACCCCACCCATAAACGAATCCTGGCTGCGCCAGTGGTTGATATATACATATAGATAGATAAATGGCTAGATAGAGACAAACTATACATTCTTAGGGAAAAGAATAAGAATTATGTTTAATAACCAATATCAACAACGAGAAAGAAATGTGTAGTAGGATAGAAAATCACATTACCGTATTTAAAAACACAATACATGTATATCGACGATAAAGGTCAAGAACCCTAACACACAACTACCTAGTATCTATGCTGCTATTGATATTGCTAATGGTTTCAAAAATTATAACTTGAGTAGGCTAGAGATTATTTAAAAAATGACTCATTCGTGTTTTAGTGATTTTATTTAGTTGATTTGTTCATATTAATTATTTGACTACGACTCATTTCAGGAAAGAACAACCAAATATCCAGTATCTTTGAAAAACACGACAACAATGACCAAGGAGCAGTTAATAAATGAAGCGCGCAGTCACCGAGAAATGGTCGTCCCCTTAAAACAAATGACCTCTGAAAAACAAATAGACGTTCAGGACACCTCCACATTGATGACAACAGAGATCAGCACGCAAAGTGATACAGAAACCACCGTCGCGATGACGGTCACCGAACAAGAAACTAGCATTGTTGCGTCTACTGAAGATACTATTTATAGCAGCACAGATGACGCTACCACAATAATCACCGAATCGACGACCCTGGAGGGCAAGAGCACCACAACCGACGTTACGACCAATAGAGGGACACTTGTAAACACAACCGGTGCTTATGCTATCAACGAAACTTCCGCTAAAACTCCGGAAGCCATCCTCCAAACCACGGTGACTTCGCCAGAGATGTTTAAAGCAACTCTTGCTAATGAGATAGATGTTGAGGCAGAACTTAATAGCAGTGTAGTAACAACAACGATAGCCCTTCGTAGGTAAGGTCATTAATAATCGCATTTGTGTTGATACGACTTTGGAATATAGGTCATGATATAGTAATAATAGTTATAATATATTCTCGTCATCAAGCAAGCATCCGTTAAAGTGCTTTCTTCGAACTCAATTTATTTTGTTTTTCATCAAAGATAATGTAATTTTAGCGTAAATATTCTTTGTCACAAGAGTTAAGAATACATTTTTGCATGACGGGGTAGGGGGGGATTGTGGTTTTATCCCGGTCGAGAGTACTGAAGGTGTTTTTTTTTCCTAAATGGTTTCTTACTCTCTTCACGCAAATGCGGGTACACGTTCTCTAAGCTCAAACTTCCTTATTCCTAACCCATTAGCGTTATTAGTACAAGTATAACCCAAATAGGTAGTAAGAAGCGGTGCTAAAAAAATCACTCTCTTTGATACAATACAAAACCAGAGGGTATGGCGGAGAGCATTTTGAAAGACTATTTCCCAGATGGAGAGATTTATAAAGTATCAATAATTTTAAGCAACTGTTTACTTCTTCAAGAGTCTGTGTCCCGACCAGTTCTTAAAAACTACAAACCATCTATATCACAATCCCACACTTACCTTTTCTTCATGCTGTAAAAGTTCCATTGGATGGATGAGATATATGTTTGGGTTGAACAATGTATTGATTTATAGTTATACGTCTTAAAGAAAACCAATTTAACGATGACTATTCTTTTATATGGATATTACAATCGCATCAAACACTATATATAATATAATCTGATATTAATTTAAAATGCATTCACTATTAAACTACATCACCTCTACATTATCCTCTCTGAGTTCAAGCTAATTTACCCTAAATGCAATACGAGCACGTTAATTGCTTTGAGCCCTGTTTAGCAGTTATATAAAGTATTAATCATATAGTCAAATGAAGAACCTTTAAGGGCTATTAAAAAAAAGTCAAGTGTCCATCATTGACAAAATGTCACTATATTTATATTATAGCGTTCTAAACTGACCATTATATAAATATGGCTAGGCATTTGAATTTATGAAAGGATATCTACACCAAATATCATTGCTGTGGGAACTGCAGGTTTTTTGGAGAAAAGATTTATCTTCGCTCTCACCCTTAGTTATGTCGGAAGGTGGTGTGGTGAGTGTAAGAAGGAGTCATTGGCAACCTAAACCAACTAGCGCAGCGTTGCGAAACTTGTCCTATATTTGAGGGGAGATTGACCACGCAACAACGCTGTTTACCAACAGTAAACATGCAGTTCCCTCAGCGATGATATTCAGTGTAGTAGCATTTTTTTTAAACTTTCTACCAAATTTCTTCTTTTGGCGATACGATTGGAGAGCTATTTTAACCATGTTTAAACTTAAAGTGATACGTCCTACAGCAGTGGTCACAAATCACACCGGCTCAAACAAAAACAACTCTTCCGGTTATTCCGTCACAGGGAGGACGAGCATGTGGAAGACCACGAGACACCCGTCACCATGGAAACCGAGACGACCTTCCTCACCTCTCTGTCAGCAACCGTGATCATCCCTGAGGACATGTTCGTGACGGACGTCACCCTAAGGAAGAACGTGAACATAGTGGAGAAGAACAGCTCCCAGACACCCCCCGTAAAGGACGTCATCCCTGATTTGCTCAACATCACAAACAAGAATGACGAGGACTACAATGACTATGACTATGGGGCCCCTTCTCTTCCGCCATCGCTACCCAATGTCAAGTATGTGGTACATTTAAAATTAGATTGTGAAATTTGTTTAACATTATATAAATATATGTATAGATATTATCTATTTATATATTTAACCAATCCGACACCTTAGTTCAGTCGGTAGCGTGTTTGTCTATTGAGCTAGAGGTTCCGGGTTCAATTCCCGGCATGGCCGAAAAATATTATAATTTGTGAAATGTGGGCTTACTCTTTCACAGTGATGAATTAACGGCCGGGGACTGGATGTTGTGCCTGTACTAGTCTTAAGGCAGATTATAAGGCATATGAAGCTACGACAGGCCTAGCAAGCTGGTAATGGAAAATACATGGCTTGAATAAAAAACTGACCCAGGCCACAGGCTGGAAACACTAATGGATTTAAATAAAATTATATATTCATCCAGACATTTCAGACTTATTGACATGTATATGCTGCATCTACTCACATCTATAGATATGTATGCATTTGTAGAAATAACCCAAATTTACTTACAAAAGAATGGATATATTATTTGACAACTAGAAGATGCTACTAGATCTACTTTCACGTATTCATACGTCAGGTCATGGGATCTACAACTGTTATTTTTGATAAATATCAAATAATATTAATATTAGAGCTTATAGTAAGTGTAATCAATGTTGGCCACACAAAATCTTTGTATTTTCTAAAAGTTGCTTCAGATGCTCATTCTAAGAAAATTAAGATTTTTTTATACCAATTGATCCATTTATTTGTATAGATAATGTGTATTTAGACACAATTGGATGCATTATATATTTAGTATATTATTAAATATTTACATAAACTGATATAGCCCCACTTTGGTGGCCACATGGCCTAAGGTGTTACTCTCGCAATATACGACACTGCCGAGGACGGGAAGATCGGTGTTCGATCTAGGTCAGCTGTACTGAGGGTCGTTTTCCCTTAAATTGTTTTCCACTCTACCTCCACGCAAATGCGGGTAAACTTTCTCTAAATTAAACCTTCCTAATCCCTAACACATTAGTGTAATTAGTACATAAGCGTATAACCCGAACGGGTAGTAAGACACGGTGCTAAAACAAACAACTTATATAGATTGATAATTTTGAATGTTATTGATATCTATGAATATATAATATAATTTAATGAATAAATTATTATTCCTTATAATTGTAGGACCACAATAATATCACTTAAGTATTATTTCCATAACATCTGAGGCTATGCAAGCGGCTTCCTAGGTTTTTTTTTAACCTTTCCTGAACACACACACGCATGCATCAACGCTCATATTCATAAGTAGAAGGTAAAGGGAGTGATTATAATATTATTATTAGCACCGCATCTTACAACCCGTTCAGCTTGTACGCACTTACGCTAATGTGTAATGAAAGGGTGATTGTGAGATGAAATGGAGGACCTACAGTTTAACGTGGGATCCGAACCACGGTGGAGGCCTGGCACTCCACACATTCACAAGTTTGTGATTAATACACATATTGTCAGAGGTGAAGGAAGGGTTTGGCAATCAGATAAATCTGTGCCGGGACCGAGGATTGAACCCCAGGCCCCCAGCATGAAGTCTGATACCTTACCCCTAGACCGCCAGGTCACCAACGTGATTCGAATAGTCTTATTGACTGATGACATGTGAATATTTTGGGGAAAGATAAATAATGAGATAGAATTGGTCAAACATCCATACTAATACGTTCGTACCAATACTTCCTTGGGCTGGCTTCACTTTATCGCAAGGCTACAGCGTAGGGACGTCCTCTCCGTATATATAATAGCTCCATGGCTCGTACCTGTAGTATCAACTCTTAGTTGACAATGAATGGCAAAGTTAACAACTAACAAACATATCTTCTTTCAATAGCAAATTTTTATTTGCAGAATTATTCCTTTTGTGGCAGCTGATGCAGTTCTAGAGGGTAATAAGGATAAACCAACTGCCTATCCTATGCAAGATCGCGGTTCAGATAACCCGCTCTACAATAGATTCTCACCGCCAATCAAGACAGAAGGTAGGCCCTATATCTTTTTTTTTATGCACTCGAATTGTGGAATAAAGTATACCTGTCAGCCGATGCACATGAATTGTGGAACAGCCTGTAATCCCATTCAACTCTTAACCCCTAACCTAAACTTACCCAACCTAACCTAGCCTGGGCGCACTCGAATTGCGGAATAAAGTATACCTGTCAGCAGGCATTCAATTAGGGCGCACTCAAATTGCGGAATAAAGTATACCTGTCAACTGGTGCACATGAATTGTAGAACAGCCTTTAATCCCATTCAACTCTTATCTCCTAACCTAAACTTACCCAACCTAGCCTGGGCGCAATCAAATTGTGGAATAAAGTATACCCGTCAGCCGGTGAATATGAATTTCGGAACAACCTGTAATCCCATTCAACTTTTAACCCCTAACCTAAACTAACCTCCATTTTACACTTTGCCAACCTCGAATGAGTTGTTCCGCAATTCATGTGCACCCGATTTAGTTGCTCCGCAATTCGTGTGCACCCCCTTTTTTTAGACGTATTTTATTTTTTGAGGTAAAATTACGCATTCGCGTAATGTGTTTGTCTCTCTCTTCTTTTTTCCCCCTTTCTTTAATATATGTGAAATAACAAGGGGATTTCGCTCAAACTCAGTACAAATATAGGCTCTTATGAAGTTAAATGAGCCATATACAACAGTTTAATTAATAATTATTGACCAAATAGGCTAAAAGCAAAATTATTTACGAACGCTATCATTTATGTCCATTTTATAACAATATTTTAGGTATGGCCTTTCTTTCAAGGTCAGCTGGAATACTGACACTGCTAAAAAGTTTTCCCCTCTTTTTTCACTCTAAAAACTTAGCCACAAGTTGACTTATCAGCTCCTACTTCCCTCTTTCTTCAAGATTGTTCCAGGTAAGTTGGTATGGTGCACGTTGCTGCAGTGAACCTTTTAAGTAATGGTAGGAATTTCAAGAAAATGAAATGATTTAAGAAACTATGGACTTCAAGTATCCCAGAGGGAAAATGTTCGAGTTAATAGCAAGTTTTTCTACTTCCTTTTGGTCTAAATGTTCCCTATAACTTTTATTTCTTTATTTTTTATAATCTCTGTTTTCCGTTGATCCGCATTTTTTTTTATCTGTGTTGCTTAAGTATTTAGGAAGCATTGGGAAAATATGTGTAGTTGCACTGGAGAGTGTCGGTCTATTTTTAATTATTTATTTTATGATACATATTTGTGGGCGATCAGACCAGTTCTAGTTTACGAAATATGTCATAATTAGTCCAGTCTGAGGGGAGGGAGTCCAATTTAATTGGCAGGATCCATACCTGGGTTAGGTAATGATAAAACTTCAGTAGGGGACACACGGTACAGTAGATCCTAGAGCTATTCAAGGTAGTCTAAGTATCAGGGTGTAACCTGCCCCCACTTCTATAGTAGAAATAACACACAGTTGCAGGTACAAGAGAGTTATAAATATTTATTATT